>JBBPNA010000231.1:0-42092 GCA_038090555.1 Boletus subcaerulescens | reverse complement strand
CTAAGCTAGTTCTATGCAATATCAGTGTTAGTTCCTAGTGACCTCAAGTCCTGCATTGTTCCAGGATAGAGAGACCATCAAGTCTTCGCATTGTCTCAAAGATAGACTTCATTCCTACTCATTCATCACACCTCTTCTCACCAATGCTATGCTCTTCAACCTGTATCATATCACAGCTCGTCAACACTATGCTGTGTATTACAGCCAGTGGACAACCAAACCTTTGAGTTTGTGAGTATCTTCATTGCATCCACAGTCCGCTCCTTTTCTAATCTAAATGTACTGTCAAACCACCATGAAAGCAAAGGAGATATCTACCTACCTGTCAAAGGGCATCCTTGATATGCATCTGGGCAAAAGGTCAATAGATAGGAGACAGTCACAGAAAGTCAAAGGAAAGGTAGGGGTGAGAACTCAAAGCATTGGCACAGCTTAGAAGCCAGAGGCATGGGTGCAAAGCTAGAGGACCACAAAAATTGCCAGGAAAGAGGGGTTGATCTCAAAAAAGCAACAGATAACAAAGTCTGAGAGAGAGGAGTGGTTGCTCGATACTCAGCCAGTGCCAAAGATGGGTGGAAATGACTAAGGTGCTTGTAAGTAAGGTGCAAGTATATATATGCTATGGGTAGAGGTGTGCTCATATTATGTCACCTACAATATTGCCATGATGAACCTGAAAGAACCTTATAGGGTTTAAGCGAATAAGAGTTGTAGTACTTCTGGTGCTTCCACACTTCTGAGGAAGTTCCAGAAGTGGTTCTGGAGGTTCCGAGATCGGAAGGCACAGGAAAGTTCCGGAAGGGATTCTGGAATAGGGGTTCCGAGACCGGCACACAGAACTGTCAGAACTGTCATCATTTGTCAACAGATGAAACGAAATTCCACAGCCCTTACAGGCACCCCTGGACCTGCAAGCATGTTTGGTTGAGCATAGCATGTGTAGCAGTGCCCATGTTGCAGTCAACTAACATGCATGCACTCAGACGATTGGGATAGGACACAAAACACTCAAACCTGTAAGTGCAAAAATCTCCACACAGATGTATGTACAGCACAAAGAATAGTACAATAAGTTAAGACAAGTTGCTTTTGACATCGAGCTGCTTGCCAACCAGAGGAGCTGGAGTGCCAATCAATCACAAACAAAAGAAGGGGTCACCCTGTAACCAGAGCAACTCAGAATCTCCCGTTATAGTAGTCCTTTGGCCTCACACATTTCAAACCTGGACACCTATCCCTTTCAGGTCCAGGAACAAGCTATTAGCTTCAATTTTGCATAGAAAACATTGAAGCTAATAGCTAGGCTGAAGGGATCATCTGAAACACAGAGGAAATGATGTCTTCAGAAAGGTAACTTGCTGATATTTGTCATTGTCACAAGTCCTTCTTTAGGGCAGGCAGTACATCTCGGCATCAATAGTGACCCGATTTGATGGAGCCAAAAAAATCAATGGCCAACGTGGGGATCGAACCCAAGACCTTCGCGTTATTAGCACGACGCTCTAACCAACTGAGCTAGTCGGCCAGTGGCAATCTTTCAATAATTTTTGATTATATAGTTACATTTACCACACCTTGACACTGGTACGTTACTCCGCACCCTCCACAAAACTAAGTTACACTGAAGAAGTGAAAGGTCCCATGATCTCTCTTACTAGGCGCTCTATAACAAGTATCAAAAGGCATCGCGCACACTCCTGAGAACGACCTATCGTGACCATCATCTTTTTTTGTTCTCCATTTCCTTTCCCTGAGCATTGGATTTGCCCATTGCGAGGGCTTGTCTTTGCCTCCAACATGGCGGGTCCGCGGTAAAACGATGTTCTTAAGTGTTCATCAACCATACCCACAAACCACAAACCCCGGGCCTTTTGTAAAAGCCTGCAGGTATATTGCGCAGAATGTGTCGACAGCCTCCTCCCAGGGTTGAATGAAACTATCGGGTACTTCAACGGTCTGGCAAGCAGTCGCGTCTCTTCCTTCAGGGGGCATGTCACACATCTACACACGAACCAAGCCGTCTAAACAAGGCTTTCTCCATAACGACGATGCATTTATGGTGGGCGATGGCTGCGTACTACGCCTATCGTGCACATGGCGATAAAAAGAGCATGCACAGCGCGGTGGTTTACTCACAAAGAGAGCTCTCCAATCATGGGGGTCATGTGATGGCGACGCCGCGAAACATGGCTTGAGGCGTCTTCTAAGTAAGCTAAAGTCCGCACAAAATGGAATACTCAAGCGTCCTGTGCCAAATGATACCGCAGTCAATTCTGTCATGACATGGTAATATTTTTTATTGTTGCCTGCAAGTGATGGTCATCCTCAATGTCCTGCCAAGCAGAACTGAATTCCTAACCTGCGTATCGTAACCAACAAACGATCAATATAGGTTGGTCACTTTCGTTCTAGGTTCTCTGCCTTCTTTGCGGAGCGCGACGTATGCTGATTCCGCTATTGCGCCCGCACCTCGGATACAGAGCCTCAATATCAATATCAACAGCAATGACTTTGCGCTCGACACTATCCATGCCAACAATTGTCCGCGATCACTAGCCACTGCATGGTTCACCCACAATAGCGCAAAGCTGATCGCAGCATGTTGAATACCGCCACTGCTGTTCTCTACACTACGGCATGGCAGAGCACGAATTCCGGCGTGGTCACCGAGGGCGGAGTGACAGCACAAGAGGATGACATTCTGGGGCTCACAAGTTCTTTTGCGATAACATGGTCGACAAGCATCCTGATTCGTGCCTCGCATGAAGCATGGGCATGTAATCCGGAAGGTCCGCCAACCACCACATGGGAACAGCTCACTACTCTAGATGTGTTGGTCTCGAGTATCGATGTCAATGGTTTGAATGTTGTTTTGCATTTGGGAGACTTAATCAAGTCGATCGAGTTCCTTTTAGGGGCTAAACCACACCTCCCACCACCATGTCTGAGTCATCAGCGGTTCGACGCTCACACACACTCCGAATCTTATGCATCTAACCACCATTCCTTAGAATAATACCGCATCTTCCAAGCCCGACCTTTCAACCCAGGGCTCCGTCTCGAGCTGCGGAAACCCGCAATGCCACTGCGGAACAACGTGCGTAGTCCAAAATATCCTACGGAGCCCGTGTTCCGTGTCTGATGCATTTGTTCCTCGGCCACACTAGTTGTTCCTGCAAGCCTGGCGAATGTAAATGTTGAGGATCAGTGATTCTTGTACGAGCTTCTTTGTGTTGTTCGAGATTCTGTCTATCCCCCTATTCTTGAAGTGCATTCAGTACTCTAGTCAGTCATGTAATATAAACGTTGTGACCGGAACTTCGATGTTGGAAGGTCAAGACGACGTGCTCCCCATATAGGGCTGCGGCCAAGTTGAACGAACGGCTCCAGCCTATCTTTTGCAACGACCCGCAATAGCTACGCATGCAAGTCCAGACAGAAGTTTTCCATCAGGCATCAAATCGACTTCTCATGCATCCATTCACTCGGGTCACGGGAACCTTCGCAGTTCCTTTCTACGTACAAAGCACCGAGGTTCTACACCGAGCTAATTTTTCCATCTGCAGCACGCATCAGTCGGCAAAGTGGCGAGGGACTTGGAACAACTTACATCTTCACCGTCCGATCTCGTCCTCCACTGACAACCTTGTCAGCAACGAAATCGACGCAATACACTTCATCTGTATGTCCCGGAAGATCATTTTTGAGTTTGTATGTCTTGAGGTCCCAGATCTGAACATGGACGGGATAGTCGGAGTGTACGAGGATGATGATCACGCGCGAGACGGAACGTACTTTGACGGTGTGATCTTTGCTCGCACTGACTACCATCCGCGAGTCCGCGCTCCACGCGAGTCGATACACTGGACCTACGTGACCACGAAGCGTCGCCACAAACTTGCCCATAGTCCCTAAACGAAAATACATGGACGAGTGTCGGAGTGAATATGCGATGCAGCACTGGAAGGGCGCAACAGACTCGCCAGATCCTCCCGTGCAATCCCAGAGGCGCACGGCACTGTCCCACCCCGCACTTGCGGCCCATCGGCCATCAGGCGAAAACGCGACGTGTGATACTTGTCGCTGATGTCCTGTAAGCCGATTCACGGGTTTTGATCTCCCACCTCCGGATTCGGGCACGGAAAAAAGTGACCACAGGAAGAGGGTGTGGTCATCAGACCCTGATATCAAAAGTTCGGGGGTACGAGATACGAGAGCATTATATCGTTTTGATGCAAGTATTTGAGCTGGACAGGAAACGACGGGTTAAGATTTAGTAGGCCAATTGTTGCGCGAAAAGCAAACCTTCTTCATCAGTGGCTGGCCGCTTGGCGGTGTGATCGAAGGGACCGGTCCGAAGTACAAAGTCAGTGTTCAGAGCAAGAGTGGTTACCCAATGTGCGTGATCTTTGAGGATCATCAGTTGCTTGCCCTACGAGATAATGATGATCAGTAGTCCTGCCTAATGTGTAACGAAAAACTTGACCCCTTGTGCATCCCACACTCTCACTGTACGATCACTGCTTGCAGTATAGAGTACACCTTTGCCGCCTTTTCCCCCACCTCCCCACTTGACGACATTGACGCTGGCTGTGTGGCCGCCAAGGGCGTACTCCAGCCGGCGGGTTGCTGTAGACCAAACGCGTACAGTCCCATCTTTTGACGACGATGCAAGACGCGGTGCAGTCGGGTTTCTATTCCATCATGCATCACATGGGTGATCTGGATCTGATGGTCTGAACAATATGACAGGGTGCTTACATGTGGACAGGCTCCCAAGCGAGTGATGTGACCCACTTTGAGTGACCTTTCATGGCGTCACCTATCGGCTTTCCTGACTTGGGGTCCCATAGTCTCACGTGTCCGTCGTGCCCACCAGTGGCAAGCTTGCGCTCCATAGGGTCCCATTCGACGCAGAGGACCCATCCGGTATGGCCAATGAGGGTGTGGGATGGCGTCTCGGTATTAAGGTCCCACAGGCGGACATGGGTGTCACCAGACCCTGTGGCAAGAAGTGCGCCTGTCGGGGAGAAAGAAGCACACAATATGGGAGAAGAGTGACCTAGACTCGACCAATTGAATTACAGCCACCCCGAAGGGGGTCCATGATGGGTGCGGTGCATGTTGATGGAGTAACGTACCTGATAAGGTGCTTGAACAACGTGTTGCAGGACGTACTTTGAACACGGATTGTGGTGCGCATCGAACGGTAAGAATGTTCTCTTCTGAAAACGCTTGTGAGGGGTGATTTAGCACGTCCTCTTGTATAGACTTTGAGATGACGATGCGAGCTGGGGCGTTGGGCTTTGTAGCGTCCTCGGGCAAGGCAACATGAAATGCAAAGGGCACGTGGTCCTCGTCTTCCTGCGCGGACCATAGACGCGTCAATGCTTTGAATGTATAGACTCGCCGTGATGGCTTGCCTTTGTGCGCAGCTTATTCACGAGTGCTTCCAGGGTCTGTCGTGCAACAATTGCCGGGAGGTTGACCGCAGGTGCGATCGGTGCACCATCTTGCTCATTCACGAATTGGACGATGACGTTCGGGGAGGGCTGTATTGGTTCTGGGTCCGGTTCTGGAATGCCATGATACACCTTTTGTCTTTTCGGTGGAGGAAGAAGCGTCGCCATCACGCAGAGGACTCGCAGGTGTGTGAGGATCTAAAAAGTGTGATCCTTGCCTCAATAGTAAAAATAACCCCTGTTTTCTAGCCCAACAGCGAATACAACTCTGATTCTATTACGAGGACACCGCCCGCTGCGGTTGGGCGTGGATCAGTGGGATGCACGTTCCGCGCACTGCATGCACTCAAATCTGGTGCCCATGGTGTGGGCAGCCTAGACTTGAATTCATTTACCTGGCATGAAACTTTGAATACGATCAGACATTTACTGGTGGGGGATCCTGAGACGACTCCATAGATTAGGGCCCTACTAGGGTTCCGGCACACAAACAGCTTGAAGTCAAGGCCCACAGATGAAAAAAAAAAAAAGAAAGGCTGTCCACGTGTTCATAGGGTGAGGCAGTGCAACACGGCGGTGAGGGGCTGAAACTAATTATACTTGGAAAGTACTCATTGGACCGTCGTCGTGGTCGTCGCCGTAGTGCTTGAACAACAATTGGAGATGCTGGCACCATGGCGACATCCCGGTAGTTAACCCTAACCCAACGACGTTGGTCCAGTTGATTACAGGTTTGTTTACGTATGTTTGTGGGGGTGGCCTAACCGTATGCTCGCCGCACTGGCGCCTTTACTTTCATCCACATCCACGTTCGTCACTTTCTCATCTCCCTTCTCCGTTCCCAACCATGGCCAGCAAGACTGCTCAGAAACGCGTACGGCAAACCCCTCATCGTCCCTCTCAGTCGCTAAACCTCCTCATCTAGCTCACCAAAGAGTACATCAGTATGCAGAAAGAACCGCCCCCATTTGTTTGGGCAGTCCCAGATGAAAAGAACATCCTCACTTGTCAGTATACTGCTATCACTTGAAAATCCATCTTTGATCCTTTCCACCAGGGAATTACCTTATCGTGCGCGATTTTACTTACAGTCTTCAATCCACGCCAAATCACCTGATATGCAATGCAGCGCGGTCCCCCTGATTCACCCTTCGCCGGTGGAGAATACCACGGTGCCCTCCTCTTCCCTGCTGAATATCCTTTCAAACCCCCAGGCATCAAGGTTGCTATCGCTTATTCTTCCTTTTGTGGTCGCCTGAGCCGACTTTCCCGCAGATGTTCACACCGTCCAGTCGTTTTCAGCCAGATAAGAAGATTTGTTTCTCAATGTCAGACTTTCATCCGGGAACTGTACGCTATTTTTTCCTCTTGAATTCTTTCACTTTATCAACTCTCATCATATAATATACTCATCTTCTTTGGCGTTTTTCAGTGGAACCCAGCTTGGAGCGTTGCAACAATGTAGGTTCCATTTATTTATACCCAGACATGGCCGGGTGTCCGTGGTGGACCATCCATGATGGCCGCGGTTAATTAACTCATCACCGGTGTTCCCGCTCTATTTGCTGACTGTACAACTTTAGATTGACCGGCCTCCTATCCTTCATGCTGTCTGATGAAATGACCACTGGATCGGTTACCTCATCAGACAGTCATAAGAGAGCTTTTGCTGCGAAAAGCCATGCCTTCAACCTGACTCAACCTCGCTTCAGAGATGCATTCCCAGACGTAAGTTACCGGTCACTTAATCTGTTGTCAGGAGGCTGATAGACGTCTCATCAACTCGGCATTCCTGTGATTTTCGTGTTCCTTCCTTTGGCTGTGCCTTTTCTGCTAATCATTGCTTCCATCTCGAATTGTTTGTAGTTCTGCACACCCACTCTCCAGGACTTGCCAAATATGGGTGAAAGAGAACGTGGAAAGGCTGACACTGGGTCAACGAGTGCGGACAGTCCGTACTCCCCACCAACGCTATCCTCAGCCACACTCTCACAGCAGATGAACCTCAGACGGAACAACGGAGTGGTCCAAACGCCGGTAGCAACCACCGTACCAATTACGGCTGACGCCTCGAACGCCTTGACATCAACGAACAAACCGGTTGTTCCTCAAGGATGGTCTGCATCTTGGCGTCAGATAATCTGGGAGAAGTGGAGATGGGGGGTGTTGATCGCGTTGGCAGTCATTGTCTCAAGGCTTTCTGCGGGTTCCTGACGAAGCTGGCCGACGCATTAATTTAATTTCTTCTCTGTTTTCTGGATATAATAAGGTATGGACTGTTCAGGTGTGCATGCCAAAGCAGTTTACTTCTTGTGTTGCAAACGTTTAATTCTTTTGTGGCGTATAGCTGTGAGCTCTGCGCAGTACATTCACGCTGCTTACATGTTGTCATCCTGCTTGTCTTTTCTTGTTTCACGTTGGCCTTGTCGCTCGTTACCCATCTCCTCTCGCAATATGTTAGCAAATGTATTACAAGTCGTCTCAAGACTCGACATAGATTGCATGCACCCTTCAGTATCATCGTAATTCCTCTTGGCCATGCCAAAGCCTTGTCACCGGCTTGTGAGTGTCCCTTAGAACTGGGACGACTCTATTCCAAATGTCGTCTCCAACTTTATCTTGATCTTGTCCTGCATCTATAACGACCCACCGATCTGCGCCGATTTCCTCCCCAATTCTCTCAAATACTTGCCGAACCCTCGTCTGTACTTCTTGTTTTTCATACCTCTCCTCGCCATACCCTCCTCGTTGCATGGCTATCTCTGGTTCGACGTCGAGAAACAGCGTCAAATCGGGTGCAGGAAGACCAATCTCGGGCGCTCTGCACCATTCAAATGTGAGGTCCAGATGGGGACTTTTCTGAGCCGAGAACGCGATGCCCGAAAAGGCGTAACGGTCTGCAACGATCGTCGTTCCCGACGCGAGTAACGCTTCGATCTTTGGTCTGTGAGGGAGACATGACGAGAAGTTGCACATGGCAAAAGCGCCATATCCGAGGAGGCACCGAAAAAGACCAACAAGCAAAGCGTCAGTCAAGGATCACGCACGCCAAGAGGACGGACGAAAAAAAAAAAGGAACGGGGACGGCATAGAATGGAACAGAACGGAACGGAACAGCATGGAATGGAACGACATAGTGGATATGAAAATGAAATGAGACGGACGCGAGTTCCCACCGGTTGGCGGAAAAGAGGAGGTGGATGGCGTGGTCGTCGAGGTCGGATTCGGAGCGTAGATAGGCGTCGATCATCTTTCCGATCGCTGTCGTTCGGTCTAAAGTGTGATCGATTTTGGGGCGCGATGTCGGTGTGGGTGTGAGGGGGATACGATACGATACGATACGATATGGCGAGGAGTAAAGCGTGCGATCATAGATCATGATTGCGATAAGACCATCGTCAGCATCGGCGTCGGCATCGTGGTGGTGGTGAATGTAGCAGTGGAAAAGGCGCATCAGAACTGCTATCAAGGGACACGACACGAAAGTAAAAGTAAAAGAGGCCTAACCAGGGAATTTGAGGGGTACGGCTTTGGGAGTGGATCCCGAGCTGGACGCGTCTGTGGTCGCGGACTGGATGCGATCGACGAGACGCGCGACTTGTGTGCTTTTCCCGGACCTGTCTAGTCCTTCGATGACGATGAATACGCCGCGCGCAAGGGAGGACATGTGTGTGGTCAAGTCGATCGTGAGATAAGGTGTTGAGCGAGGTTCTGCTCACTTGGATCGACAACTTGAAACGGTAAAGTAGAAGTCTACGATATATTTACAGTTCAGTCATGGCATCAGCTGAATATTAACAATCGGGCTTAATGTGATGGAGCAAACGACTGGTAACATCGCAATCATTAATTGGAAGACCTGTAGAGAGTTGTACGTCTAGCTATCGCCCCTCTCGAGCTGCTCTTGTGCACACTGAAACCCACAGTGCAATATTTCATCTTCAAGCTGCTCGCTCCCAGATACTTATCAGCAGTTGTCTTACTCCCATCAATCTTGAAGGAAGAAGATGATAGTAACGACAGCAAAGGGATCATTCAGCGGCCCGGAGACGACCAAGAAGAGTACCAGGGTGCACCGCCACAAGCAGCATTCCCATCACCTTACAGCAGGAGATCACATTATCGTGAGACACCACTGTGACCTCCCAACAGGTAGTATCGATTGTTGGTGCTGTGGACTTCTTCAGAGTACCCACCGGACCCTTAGGCAAAATCGACGTCCTGGGGCGAAGGGTACCAGCATAAGATCACTGCGAAGGATCGATCAAACGATCACGCACCCCTAAATGAGCATCGTAAGAGCACGCTTTGCAGGAAGGTTTGGACCATAAGTAAGAGTGACTTCCCCGTTAACGTAGGCAATCATTCTGCATCATCGGTGAAAGCTGTCGCCCGAGAAATTCACACTCACGTTTGCTATGGACGTCCGGTTCTTCCGGCCAGTCAAATCACAGATAGTTGACAACGACAGGCGGAAATCGTTTCTCATGATCGTAAAGGTTTTTTCGCCACAGAAAATTGTCCATTTTTCTCTGCGGATGGCCGGGTGTGACCACGAGGAAAGCAACGGCTGAAATGCAGAACCGAGACATGCGAAAATATTTATCAAGAGGGCAAAGCCGGGCATCCTGCTACTGTCACTGCATCCGGATGGGCACTGGCTTTTTGATCATGGAAATTCACGAATCTGGCGTCGGCTAGCTGTGGAAGGTGAGAACCAGCTGCGGTCAACCAACCATTACTGTAACTCACCGTCAATCCGGATCAATCCGTTCAAGGTTTGATATCTTCTTCTGGATCAATTCGCCGAAGCTTGCCAATACTAAATGGTGGTCGTGACTTCGATCGCCTCCATCACAGGGTCATCACAGCCGCACCGCATAAGCATGTGAGGCCTTGAGTGACCTGGGAACCTCTGGGAACCCATACTAGGGTCTGCCGGACAGGAGCATAAGTATGCATGGCCAGCGCAGGAACCCGACATAGCCAACGTAACTGTGGATTGCTAAGGAGACCGAAGGTGTTGAATGATTGCTACATCAACAGTGAGGCTATTCCTCTGGTTTAAAACTCCCCCGTACCATTTTCATCACGGAGAATGACCCAATCTCTCTCGGTCCTTGCGGATGGCTCCGAGCAAAGCGACGTCAAGAAAAGCAAAGCCGGTACTTCCTGCCGTTGTCATTACGTCCAAGGTGTCTGCATTCGGATGGGCACTAATTCGTCGATCATAGAATTCCATCAATCTGGCGTCGGCTGCCAGTGACGGGATATGAACACACAATCCAGATGCGATAAATCGACCACCACACACCGTCAATCTGGTT
Source organism: Boletus subcaerulescens (assembly GCA_038090555.1). Classification (NCBI taxonomy): domain Eukaryota; kingdom Fungi; phylum Basidiomycota; class Agaricomycetes; order Boletales; family Boletaceae; genus Boletus; species Boletus subcaerulescens. Next base: position 31,303 of record JBBPNA010000231.1, on the reverse strand, counting down.
CAAGATTTGAAATGCCGTATAACCATGCGGGCCTTGAGTGATTTGGGAACCCATGCGAGGATCGGGGGGGAAGTCGACAGAGATACCAGTCGGCCGACCAGCATTGAAACGCAATTTTCTATGGCGACTCATTTCTCGTGCTGGACAGGTGGACCCAAATGCGTTAAATGCGACTATCGCGGAATGTTATTTCTGGCCTTTGAGTTGGATGGTACGTTTGGTACGTTTAGACATTCCAATGTGGAAGGGTCATGTCAAGGAATGCTGACGACTTTCATGGCCCAATCGTTGGGCAGAATCTGACCCATGAGCGCCACCTTGCAAAAACGGTGACCCTTTCTACATGAAATACTCAACGTCTACAACAGAAGAAACAAAAGAGAGAGACCAACCCACTGAACTCTTTTCGGTGTATGTTTATTTGCCCCATTGTCGCATTCCGAATCACCAGAAATACCGTGACGCAAAATGTGTTCAAGTATCTCATACAGCCGTCGTCGCTTGCTCGAATCTCCCCGTTTTTACGTGTGCCGGAGATGAGACCACGCCAGCCGCAGCTGAGCCGCTAGGACAGGACGATCAATGTCATCAAGTCGTTGGCACAGATGGATCCGGCCGGCTCCCTGGGGTGTAATCACCCTGGTGTCCGAATTTTTTGGGTACATGTGAGTGTTGGGTTTGACTCTTGAGTTGATACGTCCCGCGTCGGTCGAACTTCCCGCGTCGCCAAGAAAGTAGGGTGGGCTGAGTTCTCTTGAGCACTGAGTCGGGACGACATTCTCGTCAATGATTCATTGCCATCTCGCGCGATCGGCTGTGCCCAAGTGTGAGATAGGTGAACGGGTAGAACGAGACGAAGGATCGCACGAATGATATGTATGTTGCGAGGGCACAGCCCAAAGTGTAGGAAGGCGTTTACCTGCCAAGAGTGAGCCGGTGAACGTCCGACTCCTCCGTGCTCAACCTGGCGCAGAGTCTGCATGCAGAAAGTTACAGTACAACTTCAACACAAACAACTCCAGATTGTCTGCCAGCTTCCGTCACCGTCTAGTTAGTGCTCCGGCTTGAATCCAAATTCGCTGCGGATAATTGCGGGTAACAGCGGTCGTCGACGTGCAACCATACTGGTGGTTCGGTAACATCCGCTGGCAGTCCCCCACAGACTTGCTGCCAGTGATTCGTACTAGTTACGATTCCAGATCGTTGACTTTGCCAGGCTGGCCCGTATCTTGTCGGACTAGCTGAGCGCTGACAAACGTGGCACTTCCGACTTCGGGGTTCCGCGATCTCACTGATTGCTCACTGAGACCATGTCAATTAACGGAGTTCAGTCGGAACTGGGATCCAGGCCCATCGATCCATATATCAAGTCCACACTCTCACACCACTCAAATCAACGACGTGTGGCGCTTGTTATGCTGCTGGATACGCATTCACACATCAATAGACAGAGACAGGGTTGGAGCAAGCGTCACCCGCGATGTCAGTGCTTGCCCAGGGCACCCAGTCGGACCATAGCATCATAGGCTGAGGGGTCGGGACACACTGACGCGTCACCCCTTCGGCTGCTCACCCGAGTGTTTGAGAGTGTTTAGTCAGCATCAGGCAGGTTCGTCCACTACCGTCCCTAATTCTGTTGATTTGAAACCGTACGTGAAATAACGCGAATAGCAGATAACAGAGGGGTACATACATAATCTATCGCTCACCCGAATTTGCGATAGTCCCATGCGTACGAGACAACCGTGGTGTCGTATCCGTTGCGTTCGGAGACACCCATCTGCCATCAACCCCTGATCGAGGAACGCTCCGAACCTGTCCGTTAGCCGAGTCTCAGGACTCGCCAAAACCACCGTTGAGCCCCACTTGGGAGCCTTGGCGTCGCGTAGAGTGTCCGCATCGAGGGCTTACTCCATTTCAACTCCTCTCCAGATGGGGCTTGGCGCGATTCGCTTACAACTTGAGGATTTTTTCCCCTGTCAATGTCATCTATTGACAGGCAAGATATCCATCAGGGGAACAGCCACAATCGGTTCTATTTTCTATTTTTTTGCAACGAGATGATGCTAAGAGTGTCTTATCAGATATATTCGCGGCACGTTTGGATTGACCCATGATGACGAGAGTTCCACGTGTGATAGATATGCATGAGCAAGTCGACCCAGGTGTCTGGCCGCCTGCGATCTGGTGACACTTCACCCGCGATTTTCGTCCTCCCCTCGCGGGAGAGTGGGAGACGCGCTCTAACGTCAACCTTTAGGCGGCGGAGTTACATCTGCAAAGGACATGTTTTGTAACTCGTAACCTTATCGCTCGGTGATTGTTCCAAAGACTCGTACTACATGCTCCGTGGTGAATGTACGCCGTCACGGTGATGCAACCACAGTATTTGCATGGGAGTCGGGGTTGAAAAATGAACGCCAACACTCACGGTACGTACCCAGACGCCCCCGAGAGCGTCGACGATCAGCAACTAAGGTCGCTTTGCCTGCAGGAGCATAAATGATCGTTGCCTGTGACGTTTTGAATCATAGGTCTAAGGTAAGGCGCTTTTCAATCAAAGTTTAAAATTTTGGATCCATACCACCATGACCTGATCTGGCCGAGGCCAGTTCTCATGCGAATTCAAGGAAGCATGGAATTCGGCTCGCCTCACGTTCGTTAGCCCAGACTATTACATAAGGTAAAGCCCGTGGTTCCACACAAAGGCATCAGATAAACATATGCCCACTTGGCAAGGACATCGTGGAAACGAACGTGCCAGGAAAAAAAAAAAATAAGATTTCATTCTTGAGAATTGTTTCCAGTGTAACGTATAGGGTCCCTGTCTGGGTTGTCTTGTAATCGAACAACACGGTCAAGCCTTCAAGGGCATGAGCAAGTCCTCAGCGTTCCTCTGGTTCGGTGCGAGGCGTTCAACACGTGATTCATCTAGGCACAGGAGTTTCAGAGTTAATTATATTCAATGGGAAACGCAGGGAAACTGGGTCAGGCTTGTCACAGTACTGAACCTGAGACGTGTCCTGATGAGCCCGTGTCCAGAACAAGCCGAACGAGCTCTAGACCGAAAGAGGAACAACGGAAGTAAACGGTGAAACACTGCAGAGATGTACAACTCCGCATTTGGAGGGCCATCCACAAAGTTTATCGGATTTGGTTAGATGAATGTCACCAACCGCTAGTAAATGATGCAGTTCGTTCTCATGATAGCCTCGGATGCAAAACCTAAAGTAGTGGGGAGGTCTCGTAAGTGATGGTGCGAAAAAGACGGCGGTGAGCTTGCTCGTCGACGTGCTATGATAGGAAACGTGCGCGAGGCGATCGGCACGTCGATTCGCCCATTTGTCAATGTACCTGCCGCGCAACAATGCATGCTATCCGGAGAATGAAGGGAAAAAAAGTCTCAAACGTTTATAAGTTCAGGGTCTTTGGCCCACGTTCATGGAGAGGGGGCTGTCCCGCGACATGATGCGTGATGTCACAGGCTAGTAGTATCCAAAGAAGCAGCAGCACAGGACCAGCTGAAAAATTACGCCATCGCGGGAAGCGACCTGAGATTGGTAACCTGAACAAAAGTGTGAGAAATTGCAGAATTAAAGTTGCTCCGGGGGGATGTTGGGCTGGGGTGCTGGTAAATTGGCAGAAGAGTCAAATAATTCGTGAGGTGTTGTCCACAAGAAGAGACATTAAACTCTTCCGGGTGGAAGATACTCACAGGAGATCTTGCTGAGTACAAGGCACGCGAGCAAGGTCGTGCCCTGTTATGTACAATCTGCGACTGAGTGGGAGAGGAATTGGCATGGTCACTCGCCAAGGTCTGCCAAGAGACTGCCACAGGTCTTAGGCGGTACTCAAGCCTCATTTCATGTGCTCGTCCGATCCCAGCCGGACGGGAATGAACAGTCTTGTAGATTTACATGTTCATGTTTTGCAGATGCAATCCAACAAGGAGAACTTCCCTGCCATGGGAAGAATGTCTTTGATTACGTAATCACAAGTTGGTTCCCTCGAGGTTGTGTGCAACGTTGTCCAAGCCCAAAGTTTCGACGTTTCGGTTGAGCTGACGGACCGACCATGGCTATCAAACACCTCGAAAGTGAGTCTTTTTGGTTGACAAATGTCTGATATAGCGATGCTGATTGTTGCAGACTACCTCGCTGACCGGAAGCACTTGCAAACATTTTCTCTCGGTGTCTTGTCAGACTCGCGTCTTGGAATTGATGCGTCTTATTACTTGCAACAGCTCACTGATAATCCACCTTCGCGCGAACCCCTTCTCGCCGCCACGGGTGGCCTCCCTCTCGCCCTAACCCAACGCATCGAAGCCGATCTCCGTGCCCTCGAAAAACTCCACATAAAACCGGTCTTTGTATTTCCCGGCCTGCACCCTGCCAAGCGATGGAAACAATACCAACATCACGCCGAATACAACGAATCCTGCAGAGACAGGAGAGAGGCGTGGTCCAAGTACGAAGCTGGCCAGGAGGACGCCGCCATCAAGTTGTTTGAGAGTCGTAGTGGTCTTGCTCAGTGGGATCTCTGGCGCATGGTTCTTCGTATCTTTAGGCATCGAAATGTCGAGTTTCTCGTCGCGCCATACGTTGCTTGGGCACAGGTGTGTTCTCGTGTGCACAGCTTTCCATGCTTGGTGCTCACCCTGCTCCAAGCTGATCTATCTCCTCCGACACCCAAAATCATATATCCATGCCATCTATGGTCCAACCGATACCCTGCTCTATCCGGGGGTGGACAAATTGATTACCTCTCTTGATCTTACTTCCAGCACGCCATCATTCACCTTTACCGCGAAGCGCCCTATCTTGAGCGACCTTGGAGTCACCGAAGACCAATTCCTCGACATTGGAATTTTGGTTGGCTTTGAACACGCTCCGACTTTCCCCCCCAACATGCACGACCAAGCACTCAAAGCCACGGTCGACATGGTCAAGTACTACAAGTCTGGACACGCCGCCGTGACCGCGTTTGCAGAGCACCATGGTGTCAAATCCACGCAATACGCGGATCAGTATGCTCGGACACGTTCCATGATCAAGTATTCTCTGATATTCTCCTCCGAAGGGACTGTCGTTCCGCTTCCTCTCGCTATCACCACCCCTCCTACCCACGGTCACCCGAATCATCATCCGCACCATCCAACCGCGGCAGACATCCCTTCGGACTTGCACGAGATCTTCACTCACCGGTTACCAGACGAGGTCTATTTCTATCTGTCGCGGGGTCTCTTGGGCCCTCAAGCGCTCGTTTGGTTGACAAGCGGTCAGATTATTGAACCGCCACCGCTTGACAACGGTGAAACCACGGAGTATAAGCGATTTGTCAAGGAGGTCATCACGGACGGACAGACTGGTCCACGCGCGACGGCCCTTGCGCTTATAAGCAGCGTTGCGCACACGTTCTGGAACAATCGAAAAGTGACGGGGATCTTCTGGTTCGAAAATCCCGCTCCCCACGGGCAAAAACCTATACAACACAATTCGGCACAGACTGCGCAACTTGCAGAACGTGTCGCGGGCTGGAACGTCAGCTACGCGATCGTGGAGGAAGAGCTGAGACGACAGAACGTGGGTAGTTGCTTGGCACCGTTGCGCTTAACGATGACGGTTATTGATGTTTTTTATAGTCATCGACGATCGATTTCGCGTTATGTTTGGGTGCGACTGCGTCGGAAAAGCTTGCACTACGAACCAAGGGAAAGACGAGTCTACCGACTGGCCAGCTGGATAAAAAAGACGAGGTGGTTGCAAACGTGATTTGGCGATTCCTTGAATTGAGAGGGTGAGTGGCATTTGTCTGAACGGACGAGCAGGCACCGATCCATTGGAACTTTAGGTTTCTGTTGAACTCCCACATGCACTCACCGTTGGCAAGAGCTATGTACACAGCAGTTAAGCAAGCGCGGCTGAACGACAAGTTTCAAGAGTCACTATATTTATTTCTGGAACTAGTGAGAGCGGGAGTAATGCACGGACACCTGTGGTCCGGCCGGGCTTTCAGTGGCGGGCCAAGTTTCGGTACCGGTAAGTGACGACTCTCACGTTGATGGGCCGGTGACGTGTCTGAGCGTGTCAATTGCAGACGATGAGAAATCATGTATGTTGCTCGTGATGAGAGTTTTGAGCATTGTACCATTGAACTTTAAGGTGAGCGAATGGAACGTGGTGGGAGTGGTAGTAACCCTGACAGGACATGTTTTACAGTCACAAGCATGGTCCGCTCCGTTGTCACGTGAACTATTGGTGTTTAACTCGTTTGTGCGGTCGCTGACGCGGGCACTACGCACGTTGATGGAAGTGACAACTTTGAACATGTTGCTTCGGAATGACGCGCGTAGGGCGCGGGACGATTTACTTGACATCACGATGTCACTTCCCTTTCAAGCGGAGGTGAACACTGGATTTGGGGTGCTTGCCAAGGTATACTTGGATACGCTGACGCACTTGAACAACCAAACGAGGGTGCGTGACGCGAACGCAGAAGGGGTCAAGGAATGCAAGCAAATGGCGCTCGAGATCTGTGAAGAGACGTTCCCAGGGGTGAAGCAACCGAAACAAGAAGTGGAACGAGGCTTCCGGTTCTGGGACATTGTAAGGATATAATGTTGGGTATGAAAGGGGACTTGAGGCTGACATGTGTTGGATGATTGCAGGCGTTGACTGCCATGAGGCAGCTTCACTCGGAGGGTGCGGTGTTGCGCGAGTTGATTGACCAGTTTGAGGCGGCAGAAGCGTGGCTCGCCCCGATGCGACCTTGATGGCAACCACAGGGTCAGGCGGGATGGCAAAAAAAAATGTTTTGTTTTGTTTTTTTCTCTGTCTCTGTTTTTCTCTCTGTCTCTCTCTGTTGCTTGACAGTAGTTGTCTTGGCATACTGGACAGATCCAAAAAAACACTTATGAGACGGAATGCAGTCGGATGGGAACCGCGAAGTGGGAGGTGGGAACGGATTCCGAAAAAGGGAATATGCATGTCTTTGATCTGACACGTGACTTTGACGGAGTGTGAAAGTGTGTTCTCCGCTTGAAAGGAGTGGGATAGATCTAAGATCTGATGGTGGGACTGGAAAAGGGAATTTTGCCACCATCTCGATCCTCTCTTCTTTCAAGCCGCCATCGAGCAGGCTCGCGTGGCAAATATAAAGCTCGCTCGCTCCTGCCCATTTTCTCTCCCCCACAGCGCTATCATGTTCCATCCTTCCTCCGACTCCGCCTCCTCCCTCGTGCACATGCTCGACTGCGATCCCCTCAAACAAAATCCTGGCCATCTCTACCTCTGCCAGCCCCATACCATACAGATCATACAGCTCGTCGAGGCCACACCCCCACCCCGCTGCATATCTTCCGCTCTATGCTCTTCTTCCACCGGGTCGTCCTCCAACTCCTCCTATCCGTCCACCTCCGACTCGGATGAGGACTGCACGTCGTATTGCTCCTCCATCGTCACCCCTGATGACTCCTCACATAGCCACGAACCCATACCGTGGACGGACGATACATACAGCACGCGCATGAAGCGCGTGCATGCCTGGAGAGACGCCTTTGTCAAGGCAACCTGCACCCTCTCCGGTGCGTCCTCAGCCCCCACATCGCCGTCGTCGCTACCAGATACACGGTCACCGTCTCTCAAACGAAAGACGAATCCACATCAGACGGATGACGACACTGTGCGTCCCTTCCCACTCGCAATCCACCGCAGCGCACTCATCTATCCCGCAGGTTTCACGTACCTCAAAACGCTCACGTTCGCGCAATGGCCACAGCATATCCAGGCTCAATGGCCACCCTTGTCCCGCTTGCGATACCCTCTTCCCATCCCTTTCAAGTCTCCGAAAACACGGTAGCAATTCAAATATTTCTGAAGCATGCCGTGTCGCCGTCAAATACAATTTCGAATGACTCTTTACGCTTTTGCACACTTGACGATCACCATTCCACCATTTGCATTGTTGTACGATAACTCATGACTATTCTACACTTGGCTACCGTACATTTCCCATACTTGTACTGCACAAGCCGGCGAAGTCAAGGGCTGCATTCATCGCTTGTACACCTTAATTATACCATATTAATCCACTATTTCCCTCTGACTAGGGTCGTTGTTGCACGCTCAAACGGTTTCTGATTTTGATATTGGCTTGGGCCCAACCAGTACAGACACTGCCTGCATGGAGAGTAGAAAGATATCCTATTGCGCCACTCATCCAGCCATCGGAATGACATGGGAAAGACAGCATTCATTCAGTAGTTTGCTACTCCCGGAGCTTGGCGGATGCAGCCGGGCTTCTCTTTCTTCGTCTTGCCCTCCCACGGCGAGTACGGAGTCCGCCAAGGGGTGACCCCTAGTGATCATCCGAGCCGTGTCTGCGCCTAGTACACCTCCTGACCGTCCCCCGGTGTCCACTAAACAGAAACGGTTCCGACGTGGCAGTGTGGACCACCGCCTTTGCGATGCTCGAGCGTCGAGGTTTTTCCCCACAGCGCGCAGACCCATCCGGTAATGCCCAGCCCAGATACCGGGGGCGTTGGCAGTCTACTACAGGCATCGAACCACGGCTGCCGTAACGGGTTGCTGAACTCTAGTCTAGCCTTCGCATCACCAATTGATCGGTGGTACGTCGCCGTTCATTTCGTCTCCTTTGCTTCGACTTAATACCGTCGATGCTGAGGCGTGTGTATGTGTGTATTCGGTTCGAGGTGCACATGGAACAGACGCGTTCAGATCGATCATATCACGTCTGCGAGAACACCGTTCTGTGTCTATGTTTATTTTTATTAGAGTGGTCGTTCTGCCGTTGCCATCCCCCTTGGCTCATGATCGGCTCTGCGTCGTCCTTGCAGCCAACGGTATTGCACGATCCCAACGGATAGACGTACATAATGGTGTCCCTAACCTGATCGCCGTGGTGTGAGAGCGTGCATTGGAGTGCTGTGAGAAGACGAGAGATCATGAAACTTGTGGACTCCACCCGAAGGGTTGTGGTGACAGGAAAAGCCCGTCCAGTCCCTCGTCCTCGCTCGTATTCTTTCCCTATTCTGCCAAGTCCGAGGTGCTCATCCAGCCGACGGACGCGGAATCGCCTCCACACGGTCATGTTCCCATCTGTCTGTGGGGGGAAGCTGCGCTGGCTTCACACACACTGCAAGTTCGACGGCTCGATACCTGTTCTATAACCTCCTTGCGACCCGGAGCGTTCGAGTTTCCTGTTCCGCGCCTAGACGAAGCTTCAATCCAAAACGAGTCTGCTTCTTTCCCTATGATCGCTCGAAGAAAAAAAAAGAAAAAAAAAGGGATCCATTTTCAACCTCGTCCGAAATTAGCTCTCTCATGTTTACACCAATGCTTCCAATACGTACGGCAAGCGTCGATGGACATGCATCGCAGCACCATCGTTCATGAGAGCGAATGGGTGGGACGAGGTGGGAGCGCACGTCCTTTCTTTTCTGTCGTACATGTATAGACCACTCAATTTTGCTCATCGACGCTGTGTGACCCTCACCACAGTGCCTGCGTTCCGTCACGTTTCCCTCAAGGTCACCGACACGGTGGAGCGAGGCTCCAACCGCGCGACTTTTCAGACGGGGCGTCGTCTTGCGCGTGCGAGATCTCGCGTGTGCACTGCCCCGCGATGCCAACAACAGCCTTCCTCCCCCTCGAAGGTAAACAGCGGAGATGATCATATTAATGTGGCAGAGCTTGATGGGCCCCGATAATATGGCGGTACGTCGTGTCCACAACGTTGAACGTGGGGAGTGAAGGGAGAGGGGGGGGGGTTGAGAGTCACGTCAAGAATAGCGACCTCCGTTGCATGCCTCGAGGCAGCGGGCGGGGACACCATTCACACTTGTTCTCATTCGAGCGTGGGTGGGCGTGGTTCGTGCCAAGGCGTTGGAATAGGTCGGAGGAGGGTCCGCGGTGCTCCGAGTTATGAGCGTGCGCTCGTTCGCATCCTCCGTCCGTCTGGGTATGGTATGGAGAGCAGGCATGCTGCCTAAAGACCGGACGGACGAGAGCGACCCATGGTTCACTCGCGCACCCACACAGCGACCGACTCCCACGACATGCGGTCCCTCGCGCGCAGCATGGTTGGGGGGCGTTGCATATGAGTGGTCGTCATTGCCGTCATCGTGCGCATCCTCGTGTAGCGCTTGTGCTCGTCCGGCATGCCACGATGCATTACCGCTCTTCAAGTTTGATGCCGGATACACTGTTTCGGCTCGCACCCCCCTGCTTGCATTCTCCAGATTGCGCTCGTTGATTTCGGGGTACTTTAGGCGCGGTACCGCACACCTCAGTACTTGTGGCTAAAGCGTCTGTGGCGCGACATGGCGTCTTGGCAAACGGATCTCAAAGAACATGGACTTGAAAAATGGAACAACAGAGTTTGATTTGACGAGCGCGCTCGTCCCGTGGTTAAGTAGGCCGGTCGAGATCTACTCACGGGTGGAACCTATGCCTGGGAGTCCGTCTCCTCCAGAGCGGTTCCAATTCCGCATGAGAACCAGCGAAATGCATGTGGATTCGATAAGAAGGTGTAGGATGACCTTTTGTAGCTATTATTGGTCTGCAGAACAGACGTCCCTGGGCGATCACCGGTGCCAGGGAAGGCAGCTCAATTTGTCATGGACGCACACCGTCATAGCGGAGTTGGCACTGTAGAGTATAGGAATCCGACATGGTCCAGTGGCTCTGGTGATGACCTGCCTCGTTTCAGGATACGCCACTATCTAATCGAACGTATCGTCCCGCGTGTTCACACGACGGGCTCGCAAGGTGTAGCAAGGTGCCTTCATATACGTACGCGTGATCAGCGGTAGCCTTGGTGAAAGTTCAGGGGACTCTTTATGTCTAGATTGCACGACTCGGGTAACCTTGGTGAACGACCTGGTCTACCCTGATATCAAGCATTCCGTCGGGAAACGCATAAATGGTTCAGGACGGCGATGCTTGGCAAATCGATGATGGGAGAGTGACAAGATGTTTTTTCCCCTCCTTTGCCCTCTCCGTTGGTAGATCGGATCAGAAGCCGGCACAATTTGGTCAAAACGAGCTCGAAAGCGCCTCTGAACCCCTGCATTGTCACTTTACCCACGACGCGCTCATATCGCGGCCCATCTATGAAATGCATGTGAACGAACACATGTGTGAGGATCATGATCATGGGGGTGGCTTTGACCTCTCCGTTGTTTGTTCTTGGTCGCAATTGGCAAGGATGGTCTTGTTGGCCAAAAATATGCATCATGGAAGGGGAGGGCGTTAGTTGGTGGCAGGTCCATGGATGCAGGTGGCCTGTGAGCACGGAAGTAGCGTCAAGCCGACATTAATCCTATCTGTCATGCCAATGCTTGCCGGGGTGATGATCCTCCCGGCGGAAAAGTGACCCCGTTGCCAACGTCGAGGACCATGCGTCGTCTTGAACGTATCTCAAGTGATTTCGATGTCGTGTTCAGCGTGGAGTCGTGCGCAGCAACCGCGCTTTCCTTTTTTCGCAGGCGCACCCGGTAACGTGTGAGGGTTCTGGTCAACCACCAACAACGATGCCACATGTCAAGTCCCATCGACATCTCCTCCGTACATCTGATCCAGCACAAGTTCTCCCTCTTCAAGTCTGCGACACAAGACCCACACCGAGCTCTCGCCTGCGAAAACGGTGTTTCCGGCTACTCATCATCCTATTCCTGTCTTGCTCCGCGCTTGTCTGGTTTTACGCCCCTCGCACCGGGGTGGACTTGCCGGAGAACGAACAAATTTCCGCAGATCACTCCCTACCACCGCTTTTTGAAGCCTACCACGACTACGAGCGACACCTACCACAGCACAACCTTTCGTTACCGTTCCCGGAGGGTCGAGATGCGAAATTTTTCTGGGCATCCAACCACGTCACTGGTGAGCGTCCCCGTTGTTTGAACCTGGCATGGAGGTAACCCGTCGTAGCCTCGGGGTGGGGCAACGCCATGCAGGAGCTGTTGCTCAACGCTCTCCTAGCGCACGAGACCAATCGAGCGTGAGTATCCCCGACCACTCTCAACGGGAATCAGCTCGATGACCCTCCTTTTTTCTTAGCTTTGTTTTCGATAATTATACGTGGGCGCGCGACGGCCCAGAGTATGCGGAATACAATGGCAAGTTGATTCCTGCCCGAATACCCCTGTCAGCGATCATCAGCGGTGCGTCGGCTTTGTGCCTTTCTATCCGCAATCGTGTCTGACGATGACGTGTCAGGTCCTGCAATTGGTTCTGCGTTCGATCCTGGAGATCCAACCCCCCGTGCCGTTCACAAGGAATACTTTAAAGCAGTATGCCCGAACCCGACCATATTGAACAGTGACGCGGTCGTAAGCGGCCAAATCCGATATGACAACAGTGTGCCTGCGTCACGGATATTTGACATGTGGGTCGACAAGCTCAATTCGATCAATGACCCCTGTGTGGAAGTACAGCTGGATTCTCCTCAACTTTTCGAGATATGGTGCGTCTTGATACGCTAACACAGCGACGCTAGCCATCATGACTGAAGACGAATGTCCAGGTTGTTTGGTTCGACACGGATTCTGTCCATTTGGCCCCGGCTATCCAAGTCACCGATTCTGCGCAATTTCTCGTGGTCTCCGCTTGTTTTGGAAGCGTTTGCGCGGAATGCACATTTATTTGGGGCTACGACCACGTCTTTCCGATTCCTCCCGTCTTATCTGCGTCCGGCATCGTCGCCTCCGACCTTCAGGGAGCTCCACAATGTTGAGCCGATCTTACCAGCGACCAAGACAGATCCGATCCCAGGCCTCCTCGTGTTACATATTCGGAGGGGCGACTTTGACGACCACTGTGCGCATCTTGCTAGGTGGTCCTCGGACTTCAACGGTTTCAACAAGTTTGCTACGTTGCCGGATAATTTTCATCCCCCTCACGATGGGGGCGATGGTCATACGACGGAAGCCAACATGCGATTCTATTTCGAGCGATGTTTCCCTGCGATCGACCAAATCGCGCGTAGGGTACGTCAAGTACTCGCTGACCAGAAGATACATGGTGCGATCAAGGAACTCAAGAGGGTCTACATCATGACGAACGCTGAAGTGGCGTGGTTGAACGAATTGAAGGAGGCACTCATGGAGATAAAGAAGTGGGATTCTGTGACGAGCAGTCGCGATCTGCAACTTGAATGGGAGGCAAAGCCCGTCGCACAGGCTATGGACATGTTGGTTGGTCAGCGCGCAGACGTGTTTATCGGCAACGGCGTAAGTCGCCCCTTGCTGCGTGTCCGATCGTGTGTTGCTTACCACCGTGGGTTCCAGTTCTCGAGTTTGACCTCGAACATCGTCATGTTCCGAGTGCTGCGGGAGCTACCGCCTGAAGATACCAGATTTTGGTAACTGGTTCTGGGCGTTGATCTGGCACCACCCGGCCTGGGGATCATGCTCCTACTTGTACAACGGTGCTTTGCGATCCCCATGGATATGACACGACGGCGTCTTGACCTCTTGTGTCCCATGTTCGGGCCTAGTACCCTTAAAAGTACGCTCGGTACATGCCAGGTATGCGCTGGCAATTGTTCCCGTATCTTACACGCTCGTCCACGATGGACGCTATTACTCGGTCAGTTTTATGAGCACGGTGGATATGTATCCTAGTTTCGGCAGGTGCTCGTATATCAGTACATGGTCATTTACATAAATGTTTATGCTTATGCAAGGTGATTTGATGGTTGCGGTGATGCAGGTCGATCGTGTGACTCGGCTAAAGAGATCCTGGCAATATCATTCTTCCCCGTGTATTCGCCAACTCAATGTCCGCCCAAAGACGACGACGATTCAGACGGCTCACGCGACATCCATCTATCCGCGAAAGGAGGCTCGAAGGAGGCACTCTCACGCAGTCTGACGAGCGGGATCAATTCCACAACACGGTACCTATCATGTCCAGGGGGTGTTGGCCCAACTCTCGATCATGACCGTGATCGAATTCATGGACTGTGTTCCTTGAACCAGTGTGTCGTATCGGTTGATAGTGACAATCACAGTCAGCTGCGTGCCAAGTGCTGGCAAATGCCAGTGCCAAGAATTGCCGCAGCTTCTGTTCGGAAGCGTTGTCGCAGCCGTAGCAGACGCCGATGGCGAAAAAAAAGAAGAAGTAAGAAGTGTGTGTATGATCGAACACGTCGTATCATACCGTGACTGTGGGAGCGACGTCCGATCGGTCGCATTCGGTCTGCGAGCGCTCGGAGGGATTTTAGGAGGGGTTCGAAGGACTCGAGCTATGCTTGGAGGGATGATGTTCGATTGATACTATGTTCTCGAGTCTCTCACTCTCTGTCTCTCTCTCCGCGGACTCGCTGTTCGGTGTTCCGAGCTATCAAGATAGAATAGGGATATGGACGGGACTCGGATAAGCGGGCAATGGCGATTCTTCTCTTCGTCGTCGTCGTCGTTGCTGCTTGTTTTTTTGTGTCGTTGTCACTACCGACTCCGGCAGACGATCAACTTTGGGCATGGTCACTGATGGTCGACGCCTCCATCATGGGCTCGCCAGCGCTTATCATGTGTCGGCCAAGGTGAGTGTGTAAAGTTCGAGAGATTGTCGTCGTCATGGTCCAAGATGGACGCGTCTTCGGCAAATGGATTGCAAGAGCACTGACAGAATGTTGGCAGTGCACCACTACATACGAGGATCGGACGCGTGCCTCGTTGCGTGGGCAGTTGGTCCCACGCAATCAGGGCAACATGACAGGGGCCAAAGTTCGATGGTCCATGCGGTGCACAAAGTCAGTTTCCGAGTTCGTATCCCGTTCCAAGGGATCGTTTTGCAACGAGGATGGCATCCTGACGGGTGGCGACAATAGCCGTGTCCAGGCGATGAGCCATCCACGCATGGTATTTTCATACTGCTCTGCACTGCGATAGGAAAGGCTATAAGGATACAGCACAGTCTCGTGGTCTCGCACTAAACATGGTAATGAGGTCAACGTCCCATATTTGGTTTCTCTCCACACTGTCAAATGTCTGTCACGACACGATCAAATGCTTGCGGCACTGTGAACGTCGTGAAAGGAAGGATATGACAAGCTTTGGAACAGCCCTCTTCGGCGCCCGAGCAGTGCGGGACCGAAATAATTGGGAGGCCCTCCTGGAATCTGGATGCATCACCACGACGGCAGGTAACATGTCCAGCCCGGCCTGTTCATAATATCGAGCTTGGAGCTTTCGACACGTCATGGGACTTGGGTCAAGTACATTTAGTCACCCTTCCAATCGTGGCTCCGTGGTCCTCGCATGCGGTAGTGCTTTCCCCACCCCAGAACAAGGGCACCTGGCTGGGCACGCAGACAACACCAAGCTGGCTTCTTTCGCCCCAGTGCCTGTTGTGTGTTGCTCCTCAAACACGTTCCAGTGGCCCGGTCATAGGGGCTTCGCTACACTGCTAATCGCCTCCATGAGAAATGGGTGTGACTCGGATGGTCCCCGGCGTTCCTGGAGGGCGTTTGATGCCGCACAAGATCCATAGGTCTCGGTTGTGTGCTCCTGATAGGATAGGCGGGGTGGAGGCGCTGCGGGGTGGGAATGAACTCTACGACGGGGAGCTATCCTCGTGTAACACGGACAAGCACGTTTCGGGGAACTGAGATCGTTGACAAAGTGGATAAATTTCCGTTGGCGTCGATGCGTTCGTTCATGTTACAACGATACGAGTACCCGGTCAGATTATTGCATGGATTACGCGTATCCGACGTGTGTTCCTGCAAGAGGACCAGCGTCTACATCCATAATCCGCCCACGCCTTTTCACGCGTGTGCCTCCTTGGCACGCGCAGGTTGGCTGACAGCGCTGACACTTGGCGTTTCTTCTCCGTGTGCTACCCTGTCCATGATGACTATTTCGGCTAATCGACCGCTATTCCGTGACAGTCCAACAACGGAAACCTGGGGCTCCATTTGATGGTAACTCTGCACCTACGTGAACGGGTGAGGCATGTGTATTGCAAAATCGCAAAGTTATTTGCCCACAGCTGCAGACAGGCTCACGACATACTCACGTTATTTCTTTGTCAGTGTCCACAAGCTTACTCACGACCGTTTTTGCTGAGAGGGTGAACGATGGACGAGACACAGACCCGGGCGACTGTTGCTACTAATGGGGAGGGAAGGTTGGGGCGCTTTTCTTTTTCTTTTTTTATGTAAAGCCCCGAGGTTGTTGATCCTAAGAGGTGAAGCGAATTCGGAATTGGTGGAGTTATGAGTGACCCTTCTCGGGCTGTCTAGGGTGTGATGCATGCTTATCGTACGTACTGCAACAAAACACCCAGGGTGGGTGAAGACTATGCTGATGGCCAACCTCTTTGCAGGTGTCGTCCAATGCTCGACACGATAACCGATGCACGCCGCGCTGAAACGATGGTATGCGCTGCACGCGGTTTTGCCACGCGATGAGTTCGGACGAGAACCAGAACCTGTGTTTGTAAAGGTCCCCTGCGCATTAGCAAGCTCGTGAGACCGCGTGGGTGTAAAATCACTTTCAAAGGTAAGTCACGATCAAGTCTTCCTAAGCCTCCTTGTAAGCTATCACTAAGCCTCGTTTCCGATACTAGGTATAAAGTCGACCATCGTCGTCTATTCAAAGGCATCACGACAACATTTCTTTCCTATTCACATCCGGGTGCATCCGCAACATCGTGCACAGCCTTGATCGCCGTAAATCATCATCTCTATTGATACTACGATCCGCTTGTTCAGTCACCGCAACAATGAGCTCTGACAAGACCATTCAAATCACCCCCCGTCGCAGCAACGAGCGGGGGCATGCTGACCACGGCTGGCTAAAGACCTTTCATACGTTTGCTTTCGCCGGGTTCGTGCACATACGTCATTCCCTATCTTTTTGGTTAACCCTTCCTAAGATATCGTGATCCTCATCACGAGTCCTTTAACGCGCTTCGCGTCCTCAACGAGGATCGCGTC
This sequence comes from Boletus subcaerulescens, assembly GCA_038090555.1. Classification (NCBI taxonomy): domain Eukaryota; kingdom Fungi; phylum Basidiomycota; class Agaricomycetes; order Boletales; family Boletaceae; genus Boletus; species Boletus subcaerulescens. Next base: position 14,341 of record JBBPNA010000231.1, on the reverse strand, counting down.
GCCGCCCACACGGGCTTTGGCACACACAGCCATCAACATTATGAAATATTCTCCTATGTCATCGCGGGCAAGCTCGAGCAGTAAGCAAATCCCTCCTCTCCATCTCTCTGTAGCACATCGCGACTCACGCGATTCTCGTCGGATAGCCAGGATTCCATGGGCAACACGGAGATCCTCGCCCGCGGCGCACTCCAAATGACCTCCACCGGAACAGGCATCTCGCACTCCGAAAAGGCACACGGCGACAACGACGTTCACTTTTGCCAAATCTGGGCGTCGCCTCGTGCTGAACAAGGTCGGGGAAAGCCTGCCTATTTCACGAGGTGCGTTCGTATGCCCTCTTCAGCCCCTTTCTTTTCACTTTTCGGGCCACGTATCGATCCCAAGGGTCTGATTCATCGTTTTTGCATACAGACACTTTACAGACGAAGAAAAGAAGAACAAGTTCGTGCTTCTCGTCGCGCCCGATAACGCCCCGGGAGTGTCTCTTCGCAGAGAAGACACCGGGCCTGCGCCGATCCGCTCCGAACTCTGGATGTACGCCTCGTTGGTCCACCCAGGCATCTCGCTCGTCCATGCACCAGTCGGAAACGGCCAGGCCAAGAAAGGATATATTCATGTGATACAAAAGTCCGGATACAATCCAGGGCCAGCCAAGGGTGTTACTTTGAGGATCGGTTCTCAGGCAGACGGACCGCAGGTTGAGTTGCGGGAGGGAGACGGCGCGTATTTGGAATACGGGCCGGGTGCCGAGCTCCGATTCGAAAACGATGGACAGGGCATTGCGGAGGTATTGCTGTTTGATCTCGAGTAAATGCGCTGTTTCGTCTTGGTGTACAGGGGTTCGTCATGTGAAGCAATGTCGTGTTTATCCCACTGTAACACGAGTTCGGGTATTGCTGGTGATCATCTGTTCATTCTAGCACTTTTTGAAATGTCAGGGTTGCGTCTCGTTCTTTGCACCACCAAGAACGCCACTGACGGGTTAGACTTGGCTCCTCGTGTGCGATAGATAACGTTGGGATGTCAGCAAAACCGACGTTGCGTGGGTGTGACATGCGAAAGGTGCAGCTGCAACGTTGAGAACATATCGTCCATGCCCCCAGCAATCGCACGGAAAAGTCATCATGAGGTCTCCTCGTTGCCTGGTGTAACCGAACCGTACACCACCCATATTCGCGATGCTGTTTTCAGGTGCTTGGCACTCTGCGGCGCGAGAATCTAGTGCCAGTGCACCCTGAAAGGTACCTTGCTGGCGTGCAAGCGTCATATCTAGCGAGGCGTGCTTATCATCAGACGATGGCACGTACCTAGTGCATCAATGCATAGTCATGGCCGTAAACCAAATGATTGAGACAGACACGTCTATCAACCGGTCTGTAGCCTAACGAGCAGGTAGACACAAGACACGTACCAACGAATGAAACTGGATTTTCCGAGATCAGATGCCAGGTCCATGGCACCGAAAACGGTGTGGGGCATGTCAACCGGGTGTCCCATGCATACCGGTAAGTAACTTGAAAGACGTACTTTTTTGACATGGAAAAATAATATGACCATCTTTGGCCCAGACTCTTTCTGGATCAGATAACACTTCCACGGATACCAGTGTCGTGCGATGTACTTGGTTTCCGTCGTGTGTACTACTAGTGGCGCGGAACTTCATCAAGACACTCTTCCTGTGAGAAACCGAGGGTGCTGGCATGACCAATGGCAACGAAACGGGAACATGGATGGTTGTATTAGGGTAGCACTCTCCGTACATGTCCACATTTGCGGCGTTGTATCGCATCCAAACATCGGTGGACCAAACACCTCAGCATCATGGATTGCCCCAGTTGCAGACTGATACCCGCACAATCCAAGCATGCCGTCAGAGCTGGCTGTGGGTAACAATTTCGACCGCCAAAGAACATAGTAACGCGATGCAGCGAGTGAAAGGGAAACATAAAGTTTGTGTTTCATAATGAAACTGGCAGCAATTGGATGGAATTAGAACGGTCGGAAATGGCGAAATACATTGCTGAGGGTCAGTGTGCCCAGGATATTGTTGAAAATGGCTTCTCTGCTTCTGCCGGTGAAGGACCAGGATAATCTTTGTAACGCAACTGAATAACGGCAAGGCGTACAGCCAAGCAAAATGAAGCACAAGACGGCTTTGACCGCATAATCATAATCCGCAACAATCAGTGATCGATTTACGAATCAGCTCGATACCAAACTTTGAGCCCTTTGGGGGGCAAGCGGTGATGATTGGCGGTAGACACGTAGGTGCGGCTTGAAATATGGCATTCCTCATCTGGTCTATGTGTTCCCGACCCGAGTCCCTGAGCTGGTCTGCCTTCGTGATTATTGCCTGCAATGAAAACTTTGTTCCGCCGAGCTGCTGAACTTGAGTATCTAGTTCAGCCAACATGGCTTCATCGGTGGATCTTAAGCCGTGAGGGGCAGAAAATATTATGTATATCCGCCGGAGTCTGGTGTTTTGCCAAGTCGATCAAGGACATAGATGGTTAATGCCTCACTCACTCTTCGCGATTTGTAACATAATGATTGAACACAGCACCCCATTCCGAGCGACCTCGTGAACCGTATCCAGGGGAGTCTACGACAACCAGCTTACCGGGGTGAGGGCCAACTCGAAAGAAGTTCAAGGCTTGGGTACGACCCTGCAAACTGACTAAACTTCAACACATACGAAAGCAAGAATGGTTACTAACAGCCCTCTTGCTTGTAAAGAGTAAGTCTTTCCGTCCGAGAACAGCATTGAGCAATGTTGATTTGCCAACATTGGCTCTACCTGGCAGAATATGATTGTCTACCGAGCAGGAAGACTATACACACATTCTTTACCGGTTACAATAACCTTTTCGAGAAGAAGGTAAGATCATCGTATGGTAAGTGACTCAACTCACTTCTGGTAGCCGATTAAATCGTGGAAACGAATTTACGTCCGTGACAGCGGCGAGAAAATCGGCAGAACCGGAGGCTTGAAATATTGTCTTTGAGCTCGTGGAGCTTTTCCTGGTCAATGGACAATGACGGTTTACAAGTGAAGCAGTTCGATTTGTGCAGCGACGGGATGGCAACCACGACATGGCTGAAACAACTTTTGGCAATGGAGTTTGTATCCGGTCATGTAACCTGGCGATTGTTTGGCCTTGTTAATTCTCAAAGCCTTTGCCAAACTTGCGCAAACTCGTCCCAGCAAATATTGGTGTGCCAGACACCAACCAGACTGATCGCAGGCTTTCTTCATCTTTCCATTATTCACGGTGGATCCAGTAACTGGTATGGATGAGTCTACCACGGACGATGACAACGCGTCACAGACTACAGAAGACGACCCCCAAGTTCCCGATAACCCTCCTCCTGTCCCTGTCCCAGCCCCACCCGTACAGCAACCCACTCAAGTCGTTCAGCCTCCTCCTACCCACCGCGAACGACCAAATTACCAACTGAGACATATTCTTCGAGGACATACTCAGTCCATCTCGGCTGTCAAGTTCAGTCCTGACGGAAGCCTTCTGGCGTCTTGCGGTATGCTCCCCGTCTCGTAATTTCCCCATATATCTGATAGTGTATTCATATAGCCGCAGACAATCTGATCAAAATATGGTCCCCGTTCACTGGCGAACTGATACGGAACCTGAGCGGTCACGCGAAGGGCCTTTCTGACATTGCATGGTCCACAGACGGCGTGTATCTCGCGTCCGCTTCGGACGACACGACCATTCGGATCTGGAACGTAGACACCGTGCGTCCACCCTCACTACGCCCGCCTCATTAAAGGAAAACACGATGTGCAAGCCAGGGCCTCACTACGAAACACCTACGAGGTCACTCGAGCTTCGTGTTTTGCGTCAACTATAGTGTCGCATCCGATCTATTGGTATCAGGAGGATGCGATGGTGACGTTCGGATCTGGAACGTGGCACGAGGTCTGTATCTCGAGCGTGTTTGTTGCGGCGTGTTGCTCTATCTCGCCTCTTTTTTTTTTCAGGCAAGTGTACCAAGACGTTGAACGGCCACATGGATTACGTGACTGCCGTGCATTTTAACCGTGACGCTACGCTCGTCGTCTCCTGTGCGTTGGATGGACTGATGTGAAATGACTTGATCTGTCTCTCCGTCCCTCCTTGATCACTCACCTTGAACTCGCAGCCGAATCTGGAACACCACCACAGGACAATGCCTCAAGACGCTGACCGAGGGAAACAACGCCGTATGGTAGGCGACATTCATCCCCTCCCCTCCAATACCGTTTGCTCAACTTTTGTGTGCGTATTCCAGTCAGCACGTACAGTTTTCACCCAACTCGAAATACATCCTGTCTACGGCGCACGACAGTGCCATCCGCCTCTGGGATTATCACACGTCTCGGTGTTTGAAAACGTACATGGGTCATCGCAACGAAAAGTACTGCATCGCAGCCTGTTTCAGTGTTACGGGCGGAAAATGGATCGTGTCCGGTAGCGAAGACAACAAGGTATACATTTGGGACTTGCAAAGCCGTGAAATTGCACAGATGTTGGAAGCTCATTCCGGTGCGTATATCATCTTGGTATCATTCATAAAAACTGTGCTCACCAGCACTCACTCAGGTATCGTCGTCACTGTAGCTGTAAGATATCTCGTTCTTTGTAAATTGTGATCTAAACGACGTGCTCTGCAGACCCATCCTCATCAAAATATAATTGCATCTGGTTCAATAGAGCCAGATCTTGCAATTCGAATATGGTCAGATCGAGGGCCATCTACTTGAAATAACTCATGTGGATATATCTATGTAATTCCCTGACGATGGTTCCATGATCATCCGGGTTGTTGCATGTACATATATTACAAGCTGAGTTGTATAGTAAGCCAAAAAAACTCCTGAGACAAGCCTCACATGAAACTTGGTTTATCTTGTTTACTTTTATTTACACTGATCAAAGATCAATCAGAGAGGTTCCCGGACAGCTTTCTGGCTTGTCCACATGGCAGGAAGCTCCAGTACAGTAACTCTCACTTCATCCATTCAACAGACTTTCATCTTATCTGTCGAGAGTCTCTTGCAAGTTCTCCAAGCCAATGCACCTCCACAAAAGAGTGAGGGTGATACATCAAAAGATCAACCATGGGTCTTGTGGACGTTGCTGCCTGACAGTGACTGCAAGTGCGGGTCGGTGATACACATGCTTTGGTCAAGCAATTGGCAGCCTGAGCAGGTTGCTAATAAGATCATGGATGGTTCAAAGGCAAGTTTGTCAGTCTTTATCACTCATCAGTGGTCATCACTCATCTGCTTTCTTGCCTCTTTAGCTCTACTTGGGGGTGGGATATAACTCCCCTACAAGAGCAGATTTTGGTCCTGCAACTCTTACAGTTGGATCCAACCCTCCATTCTAGCAGGATGGCTTCAACCATCACCTGCTCCACCAACCACTTCCATTCTGAGTCCATAGCAGCAAGGCTAGCTGCTCTGAGTCTAATCCATGACATGTATAACTCAACTTTGAGTGGGGGGAGGGCAAAAGAACAAAATCTGTGTTACCATGAAAACCTCTCTCCAATGAAGTAAATACAATGTAAAAATCCATGCAGTAAAAGTACACAAAATATTCGTGTGTTGGGATGGGGGCATTATCCCGTCCTTTACACCGGCTTCGCGTTGACAAGATCTTGGTTCGAACGGTAGAGGTTAGGGCAAAGCACCATTTAGTACGAACTGACGACGCTCACCCTTTGCGACCTCCTGGTCTGCGTCAGTAAGTCCAGAATCGTGCGCTTCTAGGAAGGCATCGACTTCATCCATGACTTGGTCATCATCCTCTCCATGGACTATGTCCAGATCACTATCACTATCATCGTCTCCCGCATCATCAATGGCAAACGGTGTCCTTTCCATAAACGCCGCGTTGACTGCCTTGACGTGCAGCATGGGAGAGAAAGTAGACGACAATGCCGAGCCAGGGCCATTGTCCTGCGCCGCGGCAGCGTCGAGAGTCAGCATCGACGAGGTACTCTGGGTCATCATCGTGTCCGAGCTATTGGATACGACGATCGACTTGGATGAAGGTGAGACGAGCGGCTCGCGTGCCTTGGGTTCTTGCAGTTTCGTGAATCGCCCGATCGTGGGCCGGTAGATGACCTGGTGCTTGCCGATCGTCTTTCCGAGCTCGTCACTGAGTTTGTGGAATATCTTCTTGTTATCATTTGTCGCGATGTTGGACCAGAGATCTTCCAAAAAGCCTCCACCTGAAGCGGGCAGCTCTAGGTCTGGAACCGGCTCCAACTTGAACGACGCTGACAAGTCAGTCTCGAAGAATGATTCCAGTATTTCATCAGCCAGGACGACCATTCGGAAACTATTCACTAGTCAGTAAAGGTGATTCGACGTCCGGTGCACCTTGCCGTACGTTGCAATATTGAGATACGGTTGATTTTGACCTATTTGCCGCGGCTCAGTTTCGCCAGTATCACTATTTGTTTCTTGTGGTAGGAGGGTATCGCCGTATTCAAAGGTGTTCGTCATGAAGCGACTGACCGCCCCCAGATAGGCATCGCCAATTTCATGGCGGAATATGAACTACAGGTACTCCGTGAGATAAATACATAATAATCCATCATGCTCACCAAGAACGATTCGGATAGTGTCAGAACTTCGTCTTTCGTCAGATATCTATCTTTGTCCTTGTCGTGCAAGTTAAAGAACCATTCTATGTTGTCCATCAGATCGTTAAACATAACGCCGTCCAAACCGGAAACTAGGTCCTAATGCTAAAATGAGCATCCCAAGGGCGTCAGATCGGGTTGAGAACCCACCTGGAACGATAAAGACCCTTTACAAGCAGTATCCCAAAAGTAGAAAAGTCTGTCAATGACTTCATGCTCTACGACCTCACGATCGATACGTTGCTAGCTCGAAAATAAGTGATGATCCAAGAAGTATGAGGGTGAGACACACCTGAAAACCATTGAGCACAATCTTTTCATCCCGCGCCCAGGTCAAGACCTCACTCAGGAACACCCTGAAAGTCTTTAAACCAATCCTTGTTTCGGGTCTCTCCTGGTGGCTATCGGTGCTGACAAACAGCGACGGTGGCGGTGCGACACTCGGTGGGGGTGGCTCTACACACATCGCTTTGTAAAGCGCGTCGTAGATTAAGCCCACTTGTTCCTTTGTAAACCTTGCAAGCGTCTTGAGATTTCGAATTGCAGACCGTCTGGAGAACATCTCAATGCTGTTGACAATCTCGTTGCGGTATTTGCGCCGCTCAGAAAGAATCGTGTCATCTGTGATCACTGCAAACTCGCGGAAGGATACTAAAAGAAGTTCCTGGAAGCGTGAGATTGCACGCGCCCTTGGGTCTGATGAATCAGGGTGTGCTGACTCTCCCAGCGATGCGAAGTACTCTCTCATCAAGCTGGAGAGGATCAGAGGAACTGCTCCCGAGGTACTGCATGATAAGCTTACTTCAAGAACCCTCCGTCATCCTGAATTTGCAATAGCTTTTCCCCATTGATCTTGAGGATCGCTATGGTAAGGAAGAAAAATAAGCGGGGATCTGGACAGCATGAATGCACTGACCAAGACTATGAAAGGGTTAGCGAGGTGTTCCGTCATAGGTGTCGGAAGAAATCGTACCCAACCTGAAACAACACTTTTGGACCCATGCAGAAAAAACAGTCTACTATCCGGAAAGCGAATACCATCGGCATGCTGTTGATGTATCTTATGAAGAGGGGAATAAGCTGAAGAACCCAGACAGCCGCAAGGGATTGTACCGACAAACTCAAGAACCACGGCAAAGATGCCACCGACAGCCCCACGTCAATCGCCGAAAAGTGATCATGTATCAGAGGTAGACACCGCATGACCAATGACTCAAAGACTCTCTGATCGAGAAGTGTTCCGTGCATGGTAGGACTAGCAGACTAATTAAATCTAATTGGGATGTATCTGGTTCCAGACGCACCCGTAGTATCCGGGCAAAAGTCGATCACACAAAACTTCAAGGAGCCAGAAAGCCTGTTCTTCTGACATGTAGCTAGAATTCCTCGATGAGCCAAGTAGGAAAATGTAGACCACAGTACATACATGAGAATCGCTGCAGCGAGGATATTCATTGCCTAAAGAGAATGCATGATGCAAGAACGCGAGTCAAAAGCGTATTGACATACCTGGCAGTACCCTACTTCGGGATTCTGAAGCGAATATGCCTGCAAGACGCGACGAAGCGCATTGATTCCCTCCTCCGATTGGTACCCAGCATACTCGGGAAGACTACGGTGTAGATCTTTCTCGATGTCCTCGAAGCTCGTGCTGTGCTTGCCTTTGATATCCTCGACAAGCTGGTCATACAAACCTGGATGCGTATACCGCTGGTAAAGCGAACCAGATAGGGTTTCCCAGATCTCGCCACGGAGTCGATTGGGCAACCCAACCTGCACAAGACGCGTGCATTGGGGGTATCTCAACAGCGTTAGGTTTCGACCATGTGCTGTGCCGGGCATTATTACCAAAACGAATCCAAAACAAAGCACTTACCCCGTAGGTAAGTAGTCCAGAGCTTAATCTTCGAGGCTTCTCGCAATCTAAATGTGCTCAAGGGGCGAACGACGCGTGAATAAGAAAACTTACTTCTTTGGATCGCCTGGAAACCTGAACTTTAGGCCGAGACCTCCATGAAATTCAGCTTCCGGAGGCGGGGGTCCTTCCTTGGTCTCTGCAATCAGACTGCCATCTTCTCGTTCGTTATCGGCCACTGATGATGTCGTGGATACAAGCGCTTCGGAATAACACGTCTTTACAAAGCCTTTCACGGCTTTCATCTGACCCCGTTGAAGTTCTGCTTTCAATGCTTCGCGCAGGAGAGCACAGAATGCGTCCGCCGTTGGCCGCAAAGAAGTCAGTTGGACAATCTATCAAGAGATGTCAGCGTGTCGCGTGCATATTCACGACAACTCACGATCTTCATGCCATGCCAAGTCGATAAACTCAGTGCATAAACGCCAGCCCGAGCATTGAGTCGCTCCACGCGTCGTATGGTCGACAGAGGTAGGGTGAACCGGACTGATTTGCGGTCTAGTGAGGCGAACCCCAGGTAGGGTGGGATGAGATGCAGTTTTCCTGCCTATACACGTAACGTTTGTTACTTGCTCTAGAAAACGGATGAATTCGAGCAAACTCACGTATGATTCCTCAAGGCCATGTTCGCCAAAACTAAGCACTGCATTAATGTTCATCCTCTCTGCCTCTGCGGCGCTGTGTTTGTCACCATCGTTGAGAGGCGATGTAGTCAGTGGCGGTTCAGGTATTGAAAAGAAGAGATAGAGTAGCTGTTCCTTCGAAGGCTCCTTAAAATCCCGCAGTTGGGTTGATATCGTGGACATGATTGTCTACGTCTAAATGGAGCCTCGGAGCGCGTGCTCTCTCTCCAAGCGAGTATGCGGAGGCTGTAGACGTTGAATCAAGTTTGCGTACGACTGGTCAGCTGTAAGCCAGACTCAGTGGATTGTGATGTAGACCGGTAACGTCGAGTTCAAGGGGTGAAACGTCGGTTGAGGGGCAACTTGATCACTTTGCAGTGCCTTTCCAAACAAGGCAAACTATTCCTATTAGTCACTACTCGACAATTATACTACACTTGGCGGTGACGATGGAACGCATTATACGAATATTAGGTTACCAAGATCGATTGCTCTCTGGCGGTAGACCGTCCATGGTGCGAAGCATGACTACGTTCGAAGAAAGGCTGGACCACTGTTGCGAAAAGCTCCTAATCAACATCCAGACCAACGACCAACGTTTCAACACTCACCCCGTTCCCAATGAAAACTTGCGCCTTCTGCGCCACCAACATATCGACCGCTTGCGCAACGAATTTCTGCTCCCAAGTCAGGCTCAGATCCTGACTGCTTCCTATGTGTTCCCAACCCCCGAGTTCGTGTAGGGCCATTTTGAGGTCCGTAACCCATGAAACAGCACCATTCGTCATGATATAGATACGATCGAGAGGTTCCGGGGACTCCTTCCGTACTGTATCGACCTTGTCGACGATTTGCTCCATGTTGGGGTAGCAGTGGTCCATGTAGGCTCTGTAATTCTCTGGCGAGAGTCGAGGATCAGAGTGGACCTGATCATACTTGTCAGGCAACTCAGGAAAAGAATTGAACGTGTTCCAGTCCAAGTTCCACCTGGTAAGAGACCTGCAGTGGACAGCGAAGTCTCCTCTTCGTACATGGATTACAAGCAGGCCAGGCATAGTCTCGTCAATCCTGGAATCCTGGTCTTCTGACCAGTCCAAGCTAGGTGGAAAGATAACCCCGCGATTTGCTTCGAAAGCATCGTAAATCAAGGATGACCATCCCCAATTGGTCAAAACAGGTAAACTGGACAGGTATGGCCAGATGCTCAGAAGACGATCTTTCCGAGAGAACACCCTGCAAGACTCGGTCACCCGTCCGTCGATTATTGTTAGGGACTCACTCGACATTGAATATTTGTTTATCCGCGGATGTCTCTTCGAACTGTAGACAAGGGTCCTCAATTGACGTAATCCTCTCCGCCCATTTTTCGATGACAAACTCGACGGTATCTGAATTACTCCAGCCCCCAACATCTGATAATCGCAAGATGGTCGGATTTGGACAAACTCTAAGGAAAAAGTCCTTGTGTACGGCTCGTGGAGTGTTGTCGCCTGGGGGAAGCGGTCCACCAGCGAGCGGTCCTTAAGTAATCGATGGTAATTAACGCTTGTGGTTCCCTCCCAAGAAAGAAGTGTTCCTACCGTCGATAATTGCATTCAGAGGTATGCGAGATGGAATAAGTTTCCCATTATAATGTGAGTATGGTGTGCCATCAACGGTCCAAGTATAGTCATCAAAGACAAAACTAAGACTGGTATCAGGAACGGAATCAAACAATGTTGAGGTTACTGACGAGCGATTGGTTGCATGTGCGAGAACATAGTTTAGAATGTAGTCTTGCATTATATTTCCCCATCCTACCCCTAAAAGTACGGTCAGCGAGGTTTGCGGAGATGCGTATCACTTAGCATACCATAAGGATGATTTGGTGACCATAGGTATTTGACGTCTGAGTGTTCATAAGTTTGGTAGTGTGGCAGCTCCAGTTGCAGTTTGCGGTTTTGGAGGTATAATGGGGGGTATCGGCCATAGGCAAATAAGCTATGGACAAGGCTGCGATTGAAGGGAAAGGCTACGAGGATCAAGATCGACGTTGCAAAGAGGATTGCGATTCGTGACCAGCGGCGACTGTAAGGAATGCTGAAATTTGACATTGACGAATGTCGGCGGGGGAGAGAGAAGAGAGAACACACGGAGAGTCGTCCCAGTTTAGCTTAAAACGGGGGGAAACGGGATCTTGATATTAAAGTATGTGGTGACCCTGGGTCTGATCGGGAAGGTGCATTTATACTGCGGTTGAACTGCTCGCAAACACAGCAGAAATTCGCTGAGTAAAAATTTCGCCGTACCAATCCCCGCCAGCTGATTTTAGTATTGCTGAATTGGTAGGCAGTCGTGCATGCAGTGACAGAAGGAAGCAAGACCAACGACAAGTCGATGGCTCGCAAAGTGATGTTGATTTTCACGTCTCTGTCCAGCAATACTCATCCCGGCGAAACTTCCGACGGCATCGTCGCTGGACTTTCCTGGTGGATGTAATTGTGGACGTGCCAAGACCAAGATGTTACTGCGCCGCAGTTCTCCAAGATTAATAGTAAGTCAGCGAGAGACTGCGAGTGCAGATGGGTAAACTATCTGGACAGCGACTCACGATTCTGTTCTGAATGTTATTTCGGTAGTTTCGTGGCATGGCATCGTTGTCCGAATCACGGAGTTCTGATCCAAACAGGAAAGGGTGGAAATACGTTGGTGCTGTTGGCGTGCGATTTTAGTTGAGCCAAATCAGTGACTCGATCCCACAGTAGCATCTACAGCATGCTGCTGTGCTCAAAGTTGGAACCCTACAACCGGATGGTTGCTTTGCGTGTGCTTTTCCTGCGTCTGTTCCAAATTTACCTGTTTGTTTAGCAGACGTTGACCAATGACGACGCTGCAGTTCTGCGGCACCTACTGTGTTTCTCTGCCTTCTGAGTGGCCTGTCTTCGTTCTTGTTTCCATGCAACAATCTATTGCGTCTAGACACAGTGCTATCCGCTTCCGTGACAGTGATGTCGGTGGGTCCTGCAGAGGGAACTCATTCATTGTTTTCAGCTGATCCCAGGACTGGAGTCCGAGCCACCTGAATTGAGCCTTTGGTGTACAGCTGTACTAACCGAAAGGCAAATTTCTTACAGCCCGACCATGTGTTGGAACCAGAGCGAAGGAGAAAAGATGCATCGACATAATGGGAGACGAGTAATGGGGGGTTTACGTATACTATAAGTACCGTCAGTAGGGTACGCACAAAAGGAATGCTATATGACGTTCGTGCGATGGCACTGAATTAAGGTCGCTTCAGATCCTCGACATATGCATATGTCATGCATGTCATGTCCGCTCCGGTGTTCTTGTTCGGATTAATCGACTCAGTCTGACCAATGCGTACTACAACCGCTTTCGGTGGTACGGATTTTGGCAAGGATGGGGTATCAGTGCTGTGGTCAACAGCCATTGATACAAAATGCAGGGACATCAGAACAGTGAACCAGAATGCCATAGCAAACTGGCAGGCACATAGAATCAGAATTTGTTGGGAGGCCTTTCCTCTAGTCTCATTCATACTCGTGAGGTCACTTCCTCCAACAGCATCACGAGAATCACAGATTTCTAGAACATATAAACCCCTTATATAGGTAGGTCAGTTACAGAATTTGTAACCAACCCGATACAATTGCAGCAGTAGGAACAATCTTCTATTTGTGGGCAATGCTTGTCAGCATGATAGATAAGACCCATAATCAAATCGAATATAATGGTTTATAAGGATAGGTCCCTTTAGTAAGATATATAATTATGATTACAGTATTACAGACAGAAATTTAATTTCCAGGAAATCATTTATTATTATTATTCTACCATTTCTCAGTATCTTACAAATAGTGTAGACACTCAAACAATCAAAGACCTATGTAGATGAACAGAATCCACTTGTGCAATGAGGTAGCACTGCCCCCAGAGGATGGGACATGAGCAGTCATGCTTGAATGGACACAGTTGGATGCAAGATGAGTGATTGGGTTCAAGAGGACACAGCCTTGGAGGTACATAGGACATGAGCAGTTGCGCTCAAATTGACATGGTTGGCCTGAGTGTCACGACCCAGAAATTACCAAGTCCAACTCTGATCAACTCTGGAGTACTTCGGGGAATCTTGACCAAGGAGTAATGGACATCTACGGAGTTGCGACTCCGTACTTGTACCTACATTAACCTTTTTCCGTTCTAGTCTACATTTTCACCTCCTGATCGGTACAGCCCATCCCGGCTGTGCTCCATGTTCCGTTGTTCATCATTCCGATCCAATGTACATCACCTTCGCGCATTAGTCTCAGATCTGGACTTCTTCCGGATTTTGAGTAGTATATAAATCCCCTGTAATATTCTGTTGTACCTTCAGTATGAAAATTAACTAAGTCACCTCCTCTCGAGTCTGACTTCATTTCCCTCTTTCTCTACCCTAAATATGAGGACACGGGACTTGACAAGGGCACGACACATAAGTCCTGTGCCAACGTCCTTACACCTCCATACCTCCGCACCCCACACCTCCATACCTCCGCACCTCTGCACCTCTGCACCTCTGCACCTCTGCACCTCCGTCAACTTCAGTCGAACCTCTGTTTCCCTTTACCATCTCTCTCAGATCTCGCCGGACTCGAACCCGGAGGATCTGGACTTGACACTGAGTGTTACAAACACCCCTATTTTTCCCCTATTTTTCCTTAATTTTCCAGACGCTCATTCACTCACAATTCACCAAATACTCCAATAGCCCCTATGTTCGCTCACTCGCTTACTTTCCCACAAAGCCCAACTTTCTCCCACAATATTGATCTTGCAGTGACGCGTTCTAGATTAACATGCGACACGCCTCATGCACGCCTCATGTCCCCTATCCAACACATGTCCACACAGGTATGCTTATCCTCCAATAAACACGCAACTCATGTTGCCTCATGTTCCCCAGTCTCAGACCTAGTAATATGAGTATAGTATCTGTAGATAAGCACTGCACGGTCTGTGTGCATGTACTAGTAGTATAAATACTATAGCCAAGTAGTACAAGACTCTCCAGTCTTGTTCTCTTGGAGTTTTCCCAGAACATCCTCCTTAGTACTCTTGCGACTACAAACACTAGACCCTTAGGTGGGTTCTGGTCGTTTCA
>JBBPNA010000230.1:0-42194 GCA_038090555.1 Boletus subcaerulescens | reverse complement strand
CAACTTTCTCAGGGAACGAAGTTCGAATTTAATGGTACATAAACTTTAGGTAAGGAGACTACATACATGGTTACGAAGCATCTTGCGTTGCCAACTCGACAGCAATACAACCACGACGGCAAAAATCCCAAGGCTGAGCGCATCACGACCCCCTGCTTGTAAGTACACTCTTAGGGATGTGGTCTAGATCCAGGTGCGGAAAACTGCGCTCCTTCAAGCTTCAGGGTCATACACGACGAGGTACCTTGAGTACGTAACGTCAAATACATCGACATCGGTCCAGGGGTCACAAGGTACAATTGAATTGAAGGATGGCGCAGAGAGGCGTCCATCAACTCATCTTGCGGGGCGCCGGCAGGGTCCGCGAAAGAGAATTTTCCGGACGTGACATCTACTAAAATGGAAGTATCCTGAAGCCAGATAGAAGGGCCACATATCTTGTCGAGATACATCAAGTAGATGCCGGGGGGCATATAAGTCTTCGAATAGATTATGAGTTCTTGAATTAGACGTGGCAACTCTCAACGTAGAACGGAGGGAAAGAAGAAATAGAAACGACCCCTCCTTGGCCAAAACCAGGGCTATCATGTTAAGTGTCATCCAGATCACCTGGTATTTGGTTGATTGAAACTACCCAAGTGGTACAGGGGGATGACTCACCCAGAATAATTTCCCTGGTCGAGGTATTTCCGCGGTGACTGCCAGTATGATGATCGGGAGAATCAGCGGCGTTAGAACTCCGGGTTCTTGGTGAAGGTAGAAGGCATAAAGTCGACAGCGACAGTATAATAATCTGGATCAGAATTATGGAAACAGTTATCCAGAAGGGTGAACAGAATAATTTTTGCTTCGTCTGAGGATATCAGTCTGAAAAATGCACTTTTTGAACGCAACGTCTGGAGGGCTTGAAATGCTCGCACACAGTGCACCAAGCTAGCCATACGAATAGCGGCCCGAGGACCATCGGTAGATTAACACCGACGAGTAACCGGTGCGGATGTAGCGGTACAGAAGGGTGGTAGCAATAAATTAGCCACTTGGACCGGAGAGCCCGCCACCTGGTAAGAGAGCTGGTGTAACTAGTAGGCAACTGGAATGTCCAATGCGACGAAAGTTGGGTGGGTGAAGACACTGATGGCAGCGAGGGCTGCAAGGAGGTGCAGGTCGTGCTTGAGAGTACGGGTGGCATGAAAAACCTGGACATGCACCTTCTCTCGCCTTATCTTAAGGCGCGCCAGTTTACCCGCTATCCGCCAAAAGAGTACAAGGCAGAGAGAAAGTAATACCGATTCAAGCAAGCTTGCAAAGGGCCGAACGTGGATGGTCCATGTCACATGGGACGACAAGCAAGAAGTACATAGAGCCAGGCGGCGAGACGCAGATCGTGAGGCGAGACTCCAGATACTGTGCCTCAGCAGGCATTTCGAATAAGACAAAAGTTTACCAAGGACGCTGGACAAGCACAGAAATACCAGGCGCTGGATGCGAAAGATGAGTGAAGGGTGTGTCGTCTGTTCCGCTTGCTGTAGTGTCACAGTCAAAGATACGAACCGGCTGACATCCCACACCGTCTCTCGATGCGGAGTTTGAAAAGTACTTCTGACATTGGTCGACAATGGTCTGTTCGTCTAGCTCTGGTCTGCAGATGAAATGGCTAACGAAACAGTTGCAAAAATCAACGTATCTGACCGTGTGTCGATATCCGTGTAACCCCCACATGCAAATTTCAGGCCTCCCTCCATTTTTGTTCGGAATGCAACAACCTCCTCTACCCAAAAGCCGACCCACAACGGCGCATCATGGTCTATGCATGCAGAATATGCGAACACTTTGAAATCGGCGACAACAAATGCGTGTACAGGAATGACTTGTTGACGGTTACCAAGTAAGTCCTGGCGCATCGGCGAAGCAACAGAGTGTATATATGGTGCCGGTGGCGGCGCGATCTCTGTCATACCTTGGCATATGGGCTGAACACCTATCGTAACAGGGAGCAAGTTGGAGTGACGACTGATCTGGGTTTGGATCCCACTCTGGTACGTTACCTTCCAATAGTTTGATCGCGCTCAACGTCAGCTTATCTCTTGCTGGCTATTTTAGGCGCACTCTAACATCTCATGTCCGCGCTGTGGCCACGAAGAGTGCGTAATTTGATCTTCCATGGTACCTACGCTGTTTATGTGTTCACTGTAGCGCGGTATTTTATCAGGATCAATCGAAACGGAAGGAGACGCGCATGATTCTGTTCTTCGTCTGTGTAAAGTGCAATCATAGCTTCACAGACCCATCCCTCCCACCGGAGAGTCAGCCGGACACGAGTTAGCAAGGTAGTTGTGCAGTAGATCACATTTCTGATCCTATTCACGTTTCAAATCTAGCCCAAGTTGGCATTGCAGCCACACATACGACTATGGTTAGCTAGATACATTTGATTGGATCAACGCCCGTACCATCTCCGCAGGGGCAGAAAGCAATCAAACCAGATAGAAAATTCTGAGAGAAAACGTTGCTTTTCGGTTCGGACTTCGTGTCATAACACGAACGCGTTTTTCATTACCGGTATTGCCCGGTGAGCAGGTAAGTGATATTCCCAATTGGACACTTGGCTCGCGAACCACACGGTCCACAGGCCGCATTAGTAACCTCGCTGGAGGAAACGGCCAGAGATAGCCTCGCGTTACCTTTGTTTGATGCTCAGCGGAAGTGTACTGTAAGTGAGGGACAATCTCATATCATAGAGCAACCTCGGCAAAGATGTACAACGATTAAAATCTGCATGGTTAGCACATATATATGTCGGCTGTATCATCGCTCCACAGCTCCACCAGTTAGGCTTGGCTTCCGTTGCATGCGAGCACCAGTTCACCCGCCCAAAAGTGGCGCATACCCCGAAAATGCCATGTTTCCCGTAAGTACGTACACTGGCCTATCTGCGAAAGACTGAGCAGTGTATTGTGTTATCGGCCATACAGCACACCAGCTATGTGAAGGGACGGGGGATGCTGACCATTGGTAGCGCTTATCAGGTTGAGATATGGTAAGCTGAGTTATGGTCGGTAATGATTAGAGATGGGCCGACGTATGCGTATCTGTCACTAGTCAAACAGATACTTGTGTCAACTTGATAATGATGCCGTTTTCTCGAGATTGAATACAGTATACATCGACAAGACTATATGTGACATGCTCCACATGGGAATCCGCAGTAGGGATGGAAAAACTTGTTGTGATGAATGGATGGCCCTGCGAGTCATGATTCAGAAGGTGTCGGCCGCACTAGAGAAACGGGGTCAATGACGGCGACTTGGGTGGTAGTTGCCCGTAATCGTAGACGGAGAGGACGTCTCCAAGTGGCGTATGGTGACCGCCGGCATCGCCGCGACGGAGTGCTTGGAGATGACAACGCAAGAACACCCCACGGTCGTGGGGGATGAATAGATGATACTTGGATCAATGTTTCACTGTTTCAGACTCGCAGAGTCTGTGTTCGTTCGGCCGTGCCGAGTAACAAAAATATCATTTACGACATAATCTCAGTTTCGGACACGATTCGAATTCTTCCTCGCTTGCAAGAGATATGCTTGGTGCCAACTTCTACACGGGAACGGCAATAAGGGGAGGAAACCAGCCGCATGCGGGCGTCATTATTCGAAGCTGCAAAGTTGATTCGAATCGGTGATTTGAACTATGTGGTTCGCTTGGCTCGCCCAAGTTTGCCGATTGCCGATACGACCCTGGTCGAATTCTGCGTGGTATATAAATGACCCCCCTTCTACTACCATCACGGCAACCGCTCTTTTCATTCGTTGTCTTTCATTCCCTCCTCTCCCTCTTAGACTAGACCACGATGAAGTTCACCGCCATCCTCGCTTTCATTGCTGCTGCCACCGTTGTCTCCGCCTCCACCAATGCTGAACGCTTGGCTCGCGGTCTCCCCCCCAACGCGCCCATGAAGCGTGCCTCCCCCGTCGAACGTGCGTCTTCTCGCCACGTCTCTTGTGGCTTGTTGTTCACCCCATCTAGGTGCTCGCCGTAACTACCCCTCGGACAAGCCTCACAAGTGCAACAGTGGCTCGTTACATTGCTGCAACAGTGTTGAGAAGGCTGGCCATGGAGGTAAAATCGATGACTTGTTGTCGCTCGCGGGCATCGCCGTCGTCCTCGATGACATGGTCGGTTCCAACTGCAGCCCCATCAGTGCCGTTGGAGGCGGCGGTTCGCACTGGTAAGTCTTTAAAATGACAGGTTGACTCTCAGTTAACGGTTTTTTAAAAATAGCACACAACAAACCGTTTGCTGCAAAAATGTTCATCAGAACGGTTTTATCAATACTGGCTGCAGTCCTGGTGAGTGACCTTCAATTGGGTGTTGTCACATCTGTGTTACTTATTCGATCCTCAAGTCAACATCGGCTAGAGCGCTGTCCACTCCTTTTTGTTTTGATTCTGCAACTCGTTATAAAGGTTCATTAATAATACCCCTTTTTTACTTCTCCCCAACTGGCTCTATTGTTTTGCCGGCCTGCTGCTCTCAATCGAACATTTGCAGATTTTCTTAGAATACTCGTATTCCCTGTAGCGTCGTGATTGCTGTGAAGAACTGCAGTATTGTTCTGAGCTCGGGAATGAAAATTTAAAGTTTGAAGTAAGGAATGGTGTTACCTCACGCAAGTAGTCTGGTAACCCTAAACTCGAATTGCTATGTAATTTGACGGGCTTGCCTCTCCATGAGGTTGGACGATCCGATCCAGGGCTCTACTTCGCATTATATCCGTATTTGTTCTCAACAGTTCACACCTTGTTGTCAGTGGCGCGCGATCCAGGTCCGCGAGCCTGCACTTGGTGATGACACTGCTGGAGATGGATAGCAAGATTGGAAACCACCGCTCAGAGCCGAATTCAGCGCCGAGGACCCATCTATCATATCAACCGAGGGTGACTAATGCGAACAGGCTGTGGTCTAGGTACCGGGATGCCCTGTCCGCTTGGGAACATGCCGTGCACAGCTGCGTTGGGTATAGATCTGGTAAGGCCATCCATCCATTTTCAAGATGCATCAAAAAAAAAAAAAAAAAAAAGGAACGTGACAATGACTTGTACGTACACATGACACGGCGGTTCAACGATATTTGATGCGCTCGCGAGCACCTTGAGAACAAATTACAGACCTAGGTCCGGCCTTTCCTTGCCTGCTTGCATGTTGCATTTTGAGATGCGCCACGCAAATATTGCACATTGCGAGTTGAAGGACACGAAATTTGAGCTTGGGTGTTCTATATTGCTGAGGGTGTGGCTAAACGTCCGATGAGATGGAACTGGGTTGGCAGTCGTTGTTCTCGCATGCTTTGCGAGATCTATTCGACCGTACAATGCGTGGAAACACCGCGGGACACCAACCAGGGCACCATAGCGGTACTCCCCAACGGGGTTCTTTCAAGAGCTGTAACCCATCGGCGAACGGTGTACGTATCGACAGCGAGAAGGATAGTGGCCGAAGATAGCGCCCAAAGGAACCGCCAGGCATCGCACAAGCCACAAACCTTGTTTGCCCAAAACTGTATGGTACTCACGGAGATTGCCGAGTGGCTTGGGGAGGGCGCACACACCAATCCCAAACAAACGTACCAAGTCACAAGCACACCGCCCACGCCGACGTCGAGATGCCCAGAAGTACGTCTTTTTTCTGGCTGAGATTGCGAGCTCGACTGACAACCTTCCAGTCTACAAGCCAGGAAAAGTAACACTTTCTCATCCGTTGCAGAAAGTGAATTAATGGTTGTGTTGCTCACTCTAGGTTGCCATCGTCTTGCAGGGCCGTCAGGCAGGCAAAAAGGTCGTCGTCATCAAGCAGCTCGACGAGGGGACCAAGGAGCGTCCCTACCCCCACGCGATCGTTGCTGGCGTTGAGCGTTATCCGCAAAAAGTCACCCGCCGCATGGGAACCAAGAAGGTACAACGGAGGAACCGAGTAAAGCCTTTTATCAAGGTTAGCCTTTCGGATCTTATTTTCGCCATGACGTGACCAAATACCGTTCCTTGTGCAGATCGTCAACTACTCACATCTCTTCCCTACTCGTTACGCTTTGGAGTTGGAGAATCTCAAGGGAGTGGTCGCAGCAGAGACTTTCAAGGAGCCTTCATCACGACAGGACGCTCGCAAGAACATCAAGAAATTATTCGAGGAGCGATACCAGAGCGGAAAGAACAAGTGGTTCTTCCAAGCACTTCGTGTAAGTAATGCCGCACAAGCACGGTCTCTGATATCTGATAGTTACCTCTCTCTCAGTTTTGATTGCATCCTTATGTCACGGTATTGGGGTGGTGACAGAAAACTACATGTACCCTACATGTCTTGACATGACGTATGATTTGCATATGCACCTTTTACTTAGCCCGCAGCTTCTACACAAATCTTCCTTCAAGGTACGCGCTGCGAGCAAAGGGAATGTGCAGTACACCGTACCCACCAGACTAAATCAACTGGCTTTTGTTGCCGTGATCGTACTCATGGAAATGTCTCCCGCGAAAAAGGGTAGAAAGAAAAGGAATGTCAAATTTCGTCTAGTATCAAGTTCGACAGCAGAAGGTAATAAGCGTATGCATGCCAGTATAATGTTCTCACAGAGCACTTGCACCTGTTGGAGATCAATGTTGTGTTCCTCCAAGTCCGCCAAGCGCAGGCAAAGACAACGGGGAAACGCACCAGTAATAATGTCGACCAACTCGTTCGTGATGGCAGCTTGGCGACCACGGTTGTATTGCATTGTGAGAGAGCCAATCATGTCCTTTGCGTTCTTTGACGCGTTGTCCATGGCGTTACGACTGTTGGTGCACATAAGATGTCGCGTCGAATCACGGTTGAGATGGATTGTACGTACCGAGCACTCTGTTCGCATGCGTGTGCCTCGACAAGGGCAGCATAAATGGCGTTCGCTAGTGAGAACTCTGCCAGATCTTTGGTGACATCATCCTCCATCTCATATGCGCGGAAACCAGCTGCAAAGAACATATATAAGCACACACACAAGACGGCAGACAAGAAGCTTACGAGACTCCTTGAACGTGTTCTCGTTCGCAACCTGGACAATTTTAGGTTCATAGGAGATCGCTGAGACGAATCCATTGTGCACGATAGCGATGGAATCGTACTCGACACCACTCTTGACGATCAGGTCAGCCACGCCGGCAGCGTCCGCAAAGGTAGGAATGTCGCGTCCAATTTGGTTAAAAGTGAGAGCAAGGTTCTTGCCAAGTACACGGGCAAGCTGAGCCTTGGACTTGTCACCAATGACCATGACGGGCGAGTCAGCATCGACGGGGTTCTCAGTGTCCGCGATCGCACGGCGGGTGGCTTTCGAGACGGAGGAATGAATACCACCGCAGAGACCCTTGTCTGAGGAAACGACGATGAAGAGTTTGCGCTTGGCAGGTGTCTCTGAGGGAGTGTGGTCAAAGATTTCTGAGTGACGGGTAGGGTCTACTTAGTGAACGGTCACACAGATGTGAACGGGACGCACCAGAATTGGCGACACCGTATTGTTTGCCAGCAATCATGGCGCGCTGCGCTTTTGCAAGCTTGGTGGACGCAATCATCTTCATCGACTAGGCAAGACAGCAACTCAATACCGTCCCGCTCTCGTGCCAGAAAGCGACCTACTTTGGTTATTTTCTCAATGTTCCTCACCGACTTGAGCCGCAGCTCGATTTCGCGGAGGGTGGCCATGTTGCGGGCATTTTGAGGGGCAGCACCGTGACGGTAAGCTTGCTGGGTAGCAATGCGAGCAACGGACTGCCTGGCAAACATGGAGAAGAAAGAGGTCAGGGTAAGTGTAACTACACTCGGAGGACATCGGCGACGAGCGAGCGGAGTTCCACATCCCTGCCGAAGTTCGTGCGCCGACCCAAAACTCGGCATCGACCCAACTGATGACAAGTGACGCGATATCGACGACGAGCAGCGCAGCATCCTCATCGCATCGACGACCACGACGATATCGACATGGCATCGGAAGAACCGTTGTTTGACCCATCGCTGAAAAAGCGCAAGAAAAAGACTGTTGCGTTCACCGAAGACCCTCTCGGGCCAGAGGCGGACCCGACGACCCCAGCACCGACCACGCTCGAGAGCACGACCACCAATGGCGATGCAGTCGACCTCGGCCCCACAACTGTCCATGAGCAGATGAAGCGCAACGAGACTGTAGAGGGCGGCGATGGGGACGGGGACGATCAGAAACAGGACGATGAATTCAAGTCGATGTTCCCCGACGGGCTCAAGAAGAAAAAGAAGAAGAAAGACATACCCATGGATCTCGTATGTCATGTATTCCTCATCGTTTATACGTGTCTTGTCTGACACATCCTGGAAAATCAGACCGCAGATGGCTCTGACACAATCACACCAGTAGGCGGCTCGTCTGCCGCGATCCCTTCCGAAGACCTCGACTTTTCTGATATGAAGAAGAAGAAGAAATCATCCAAGAAAAAGGCGATGGAAGAGTTTGAAAAAGAATTCGAGGAATCGAAATCGAAAGATACCGCAGAGGGAGACGATCTCGAGATTGACGATGGAGAACACCTCTACGACATCGACGAAGCGGAGCTTGGTGACGATCCGTTCGCGAGACCGGAGGCACCCACTGGCGTTGACTCTGGCAGTGAGGCTTGGCTTACGAGCGACCGTGATTACACATACCAAGAGGTAAGTTATCCTCGCTTCAACCGACCTGTTTGACGATCCTCATGAACCCACCCATGTAGCTCCTCACACGTTTCTACGCCTCCCTCCATGCCTCTAATCCCACCCTTCTCACTTCCGCAGGAAAGCGGTACACCATCGCCCCACCTCAAATCCATCGAGAAGGTGTCCGCCGTTCGATTTTTGCAAACGTCGCAGATATCTGCAAGCGTATGCACAGATCTCCAGAACACGTCATCCAGTTCCTCTTTGCTGAAATGGGTACAACGGGAAGCATCGACGGCTCGGGGAGATTGGTCATCAAAGGCCGCTTCCAGCCAAAACAGGTCGAGAACGTGTTGAGGAGGTATATCGGTCAGTATAGCGTCTTTGCGATATGCACCCGTGGGACAGTAGTTTTTATTGACCAAGTCTTGCAGTCGAATATGTTACCTGCAAAACGTGCAAATCGCCCGATACCCTCCTCACAAAGGAGAACCGTATATTCTTCATGTCTTGCGAGTCATGTGGCTCACGACGATCCGTCAACGCCATCAAGAGCGGTTACCAGGCCCAGGTTGGCAAGAGAAGTAAGAACAAAACTGGATAAGGGTCTGGATATACGGCACACGCATGATGCACATTGGATGCACAGATGGGAAAGGGGCCAGGTCACGACCCGTTCTGACACGCATTGTATGACAGTATTGACAACATGGCATTGCATTCGTCTCAGAATACGCGACCGATTCAACACTGTGACGTTCATAGGTGCATGCATCAAGATAGGAGTCCCTTGGGGAGAAACCACACAAGGAGAAATGAACAAACCGAGATTAGAAAAAGAAAACTAAAAGCGCGTAATAATATATGGCATGTTTGAAGCAAATAAAAACATATCTACCTTGATCACGCTCCAATGTCACTAACCCGCGTCAACACCACCCTCCGTTTCTTCTTTGGCGGCTGGTCTTTCGCTTCTTCGGCCCTACCAGAGTCGCCTGTTGTAGCACTGCTGCCACTTGACATGATAGAATTATCAGTAGCCGACTGGGGTGCCAATTGTTCCTGTGGAGACGACTCGCTTCCTTGAAGCTGTGCGCGCTTCGCTGGAACAACTGGCGGTGCAATGATAGGCAGGCCAGCGGTTGTATTGGCAGGTGTCGGCGGGTGAGTAGGGACGGACGATGCCGCATATGTAAGCGGGACAAAGTTGTGCTGAGCAATCGACTGCAGCTGGAGTGTCGACTGTTGAGTATGGTGTGCTGGGAGTATTTCGTCAAAGACGATGAGGGTACAATAGCCGTCTCGTGAGGAAAGCACAAGCGTCTGCCCATCTGGAGACCTATACAACCACCATCATGAGCGAACCAACGCGCAAAGAAGTCACAAAACAGAGGACCACGAACCATGACATGTCTGTGAACTCATCGTAATGTAATTTCGTCAACAAACAGACAGGACCCGCTTGTTGTGTGTCATAAATGGTGACGGTGTCCATCGTCAACACCGCATATAGCATTCGGTAGGGGAGCGCGAATACCGATCCAGTGGGTGGTGAGGAAACAGCAGGTATAGAAGTCTTTGAAGATGTGGCCGTGCTGGAGCTTGACGGTCTCAGCGAGGGTGAGTGCACCGCTGGTATGTCGGAGCCAGCGGCCTGGGACTGGGAAGCAGGCGCCTTCACTTTTCGTGGAGAAGGGGAAAGAACAGACTGCTCTTGCGCCAACACACCAGTTCCACTTGTGAGATCCACAGCCAGCTTCCCCTCCTTGTCTTTCTCCAGCACGGCCGTTTTTGTCTCTTCGGCCCCGGGACCAATGACACCATTTCGTAGTTCATACAGGATAGGAGAGAAGCGCACGGCGACAGACGCTTTTTTGTGTCCAGGAAGCTGGGCGATGGGTGGACGCGCAAAGTTGGCGCGGGAATAAATGAACACAGATGACGTAGAATTTGGGTTGGTCAGTCCGCTCTGCATTGAATCTGAACCACTCTTGTCAGATGAGCGGCCCTTGCGACCTCTGGAAGGTGTATCATCCCCTTTAGTCCCGGCGTTGAAAGAAAGGTCTTCAAAGTGTCCGGCGGGCGTGAGCAACAAACCGCCATCGGGACTGAATGTCAACCTCCTGAAAAAATTCGTGAAGCTCTCATCTCCGTACAAGTTTATGGTCGACCATGCGGGTGAGGGCAAGGCACGTATAGCAGGGAGAGGAGGCATAGGAGAAGGAGAACGACCATATCTGGAGAAATGAGAGTGGGCTGGCGATGAAGGGGCATTCGAACCACTGAATGAGGATCGTCGGGAAGACGGTCGTTCAACGGTGGGTGGGGGAAACATGGTGGATGGCGTGCTCGCAACAGAGGTAGCAGGAGTCGGCGGGTATGTGATCGGATTGTTGTGGTTGCTTGACTGGGAAGGGTCTTTCTCGTCCTTCTGATCCACAGAAGCGCCTTCCTCACTATTGGGTTCGCGCTTGAATCCTCCCTTGATACGATTCTGTGTGCTTGGCGTGCGAGAGTGGTTGAATGCCATGCGGGTGTTTTTCCCGACGGCATGGGCCTCGAAAGATCCCTGTTTCGTCGAGATTTGGTAAATGTGCATGGAACGATCACTGCTCTGCGTGGCAATGTATTCATTCAAGGGGTCCCAAGCAACGCCCTGCACATAATGACTGTGTTCGGCTATCTCATGAACACATTTACCTGGGGACATGCAGAGCAAACTAAGCTCAAGCAAGAAAGGCAGAGCAGAGAGGAACCGAACCATCGACTGCAGTGAAAACGCGCGCACAGTTGTCAGTGCTCCCAGCAAGGATGTACTCTCCCGACGGGCTCCATGCAAGGTCATACACTTGCATGGTTGTGCACCTGAATCCAGCAAAACGCCATGAGATCCTCGGCAACTAGAAAGAGCACTGTGATTAAAAAACTAACCGAAATGTTGTACGGGGTTTCCAGTATTCTTTTTCGTATTGCAGGTCGTCAGTGCTGAGGTCGCTCCCATACGTCGAAGGTGGCGGTGTACTAGATGGAGCCCAGATAATGATCATTCCATCTGGGGACAGACATGACATGGTTGTAAACCAAGATTCTGACGATCGCCACGATACAGAACTTACCATCCCCAGCTGAAGCAATATGCTCTCCTGAACGAACCATACAAGAATTTGAACAAGAAACGTATAAAAAGTCACAGACACGTACCGTTGGGCGAAAACCGCACGACGTTGACGGATGCAGTATGCTTGCTGAGAGTTGCCAGGTACTCGACGCGTGGCGGTCGGGGGGAAACAAATGTTTCACCCGATTCTGCGATGGAAGGGGGTAGAATGTTTGGGTGTATCATCCATATCTACGTGCACGTTCGGGCGCGCGATGGTTGAGGCTACGAGCGCGTCTAAGCTGAGAAGTCAACATACCCGGACATGATTGTCCTCCCCGCCTGTCGCGAATTTGTAGGACTGAGATGCAAAGTTCTTTTCTTGAGATGGACGCGCTTTTTTGAAGGGAACGGGCTGAAAGTCGCAAGTTGATATGGGCTTGGAGTCGTGCCAACGTATCTCGAGTGTACGGTAGCGCATCGTATTGGGTTGTGTCGTCCTTTTTAGCTACCACTAATGATGTGAACGGTATCGTGCTCGTCGTCGCTGCAAATGTCGCGTTGGCTATGGATGGGTGCACATGCAAGGGGTGTGTCGAGATTAAGACTAAATAATTGAACGCAGTCTCACACGCCATTCCTTTGTTCTTCCGGGTAACCCGAACACAAGAAATCCAGCTGGGTACCGTACACACCAAATCTATCTACCAAGCGGATCCAATCATCGCAACGCACTCGCATGCAGCGTCGACGTCGAACTATTCAACGGAGAAGGTGAAGCAGAGAACCTCATGTCCCCGCTTGTGTGCCCATCTTCCCGTTCTGCACTCGTTCCCATGATCACCCCAAGATCCTTGAGATCCCGTTGTAGTATCTTCGTCAGGTGTTGCAAACCTGCCTGCTGGTCGGACAGTATCTGCAGCTAGCAATCAGTGATAATTCCTCACATGTTTGGCACGAGAAGACGAACCTGCATTATCTGCTTCAAGCCATCCTCATCCACAACAGTCCATTCTACCGCTCCCTCACTCCCAGCCTTCTTTCCGCGTTCCCGGGCCGCGTTGATGGCGCCAACCAACGCCCATAGCTCGTTCAGTTTGCTCCTCATCTTGCTCATCCCACCCGGTCTTCGTAGATCCTCCTCCATCTCCTCAAGTGCGACTCGCAGCGCCTCTTCTTCGGGACGTATGGAGGAGGAACGGACGGCTGGAATGAGGAGATGCAAATGCTGAACCAACCCAAGGAGTCGCTGAGACAGTTGGGTATGCTGAGACAGAGCCCGATGCAGTCGCGACAGCGTGGTATCCGCATGCGTTGCTGTCAAGGCCTGCAATCGCTTTTTGAGTTCCTAGGTAACGGGATTAGAATCGTCGTGAGGGACGCTCAGCATAATGGTGTCACCTTTAGTTTCTCTTGCTGTGCAGTTGCTTGGGCAGATTGCGCTTCAACGCGAGCATTAAGCGCGTCGAATCCAACAGCCAGCACAGGTACCATGCTAAAATACATAACCTTAGCATCGCCTGTTCTACTGAAACGCGCTGATTACAAACCAACTGGGATCCGGATTCTCCCTGACAGCTCTCTGCCAAAAAGCCTCGTTGGTTGCATTGGGAGGTCGTCCGTATTGGCTTACGAAGGCTGGGTCGACTAAGTTATAAAAATAGTGCTGGGAATCGTTTAAGTGTCAGATCGCGTCCTTTGACACCTCTCTTGCCATAAGCGACACTCACCTGGAAGCGACAAAGAGGAGAATATGGATTCCAAGCCTCAGCGATGGCATCGATTCTCTGTATCAGTGCCACAAACTGACTTTGAGGATCCTGTTGCTGGGCGGCACCAAGCGTTGATTGCGAGGGTCTCGACGTGGAAGTTCCCAGAATGGACCCCATGCCCAACCCTGTCCCCAAAGTTGGTGCAGCGAGGGTACTGCCAAACAGGGTTCCTGTGGTAGACGATTGGGTTGTAGATCCAAAGAGTGGTCCGGCTGGTTTTTGTGGTTGTTGCGGCTGAGGCTGCCCAAACAACGAGGTAGTGGGTTGTACGGTGCTAGTCGAAGCTTGCATAGTTGGTTGTCCGAAGAGCGTTGGCGGGGAGATAGTACTCGTGCCCGTGGTCATGCTAGTAGCAGGGGCACCAAAGATACTGGATGGGGGTTTATTCCCGAACAGTGGGTTTGAGGACAGACTCCCGCCTGACTGCTGGGGTTGCGTAGTGGCCGTACCAAACAACGAACCCCCGACTGGCTGCGGTTGTGGTTGCTGCGCATTCGTTCCGCCGAATAGCGTTCCTCCAGCAGGTTGAGTGGTGGTGCTCCCAAATATACCCCCTCCAGTTGCAGGTTGTGTTGTGCCACCAAATATACTCCCTCCAGCTGGGGCTTGGGTCGTGCTGCCAAAGATGCTCCCCCCTGTGGCTGCCGCGGGCTGTGTGGTAGTACCTCCAAACAAGTTACCCCCCGTCGCTGATGGCTGCTGAGTGGAGGTCGTACTCGCGAAAAGACCACCTCCTGTCGTTTGTTGTTGCTGAGATGGGTTCGTGCTCCCGAAAATACTAGTTCCCGTAGAGGGTTGTTGTTGTTGCAAGGTTGGATTTCCGAAGAGCGTACTGCCCATAGCTGGGATGGCGTTGAGTCTGGAGTCTTGACAGTTCTTGTCAATAAGGTTCTTCGACAATCTCCGTGCTCGGCGATCATGTGACTTGGCGTTGAATGATCTGCCACCATCCAGATATCCAGTGATGACCTCAACTCATGGCATGCGCAGTGATCCATTGTCAAGTGACCCACAAACGATACTTGGTGCTGTCCTCATGCTGGAACTTTCATTTCCTTGGTCGTATGTTATCTGTACTACAAACTTAATATCGCCCCTTCACCTTGCGATCTCTCTCTGGGTTATCCAAGTTTGTGGTCAACAGCATTGTAAAGATACATGATTTAACAAATTTCCAGGTCATCCTGACCAGCCCAGCTCTTGCATTCAATGTTTTGCTTTCTTCATGCTCTTGTCTGGGTAAAGCTGTATATGAATTAGATCGTCGGCTTACTTGTACAACAACTGTCTGGCCAACACTAACCTTTCCAGGATTGAATAATCCCAATGGATCGATTGTCTTCTTGATGGATCGCATCAACTCTACAGTGCCCTCACCAAGTTCAGAGTAGAGGTATTCTCGTTTGCCAATACCAACGCCATGCTCGCCCGTGCCTAAGTTGTGACAAAGCAGGCCATGAACGACCCACGACTGGAACCAACGAGCGTGGCGGTATGCGGAAGGCAAGACTTACATGTACCGTCCATCTTTATTGCTCGTTCGACCATTCTGTGCACGGCTTCTCGCACTATGGCCAGCTCTTCGTCGTTCCGGAAGAGAAGCAACGCATGGAAATTGCCTACCCACCAATCAAATTTGTCATAAGAAGGAACAAACGGGAGAGAGATATTGACCATCACCGACATGTCCTACAATGGTAGTGACAAGCCCGAGTTGCTGGATGTCTTGTTTCGTCTCATAGACAAGATCAGGGAGCCTTGAGACTGGGACACTGTAGAACGATACATTTCATCAACAACACCACAGCTACAGCGGGAAAAGACTGACCACACATCCGTGCTCCATCCCCTAGCCCCTTCCAGTAGCGCCAAGCCAGAATAGAGTGCATTCTTCCTAGCAGCCCATAGATTTTTCGCTTCTTTGTCATTGTGCGCTAGTTCGAAGCCTGTGGCGCCATGCTTTTTGACGATTCCCTTGACGATTTGGGCTGTTTCCTGGATTGAGGCTTGAGTAGGTCCCTGGAATTTGAAGAACAGGCAGTCGGATTCTGGATAGGCGCGTTGAGAACCAGCGAAAAGATTTGCCGAGCGCATAAATTCGGAGTCACAGAGCTCAACGCATTCTGAGAAAGCATTGACATAAGGCACACACGGAGTTAGTCGAGTCACAAGCGGACAACAGGAATAGCACCTACGAATACCAACTCCACGATTCATCACATCAATTACTGCTTCTGTCGCCTGCTTGACGTTAGGAAACGGTACAACTGCGACCGTCGTGGGTAACACCGGAGCCAGACGAATCGTAACTGTCCCAGAAAATAATCATGAGCGCTACCACAACCATGGGAATGCTGGAAGCAAGATAACGGAGCTTACCTTCGGTGACAATTCCCAAGGTACCCTCTGCTCCAATGAATAACTTCGTTACGTCGAAACCTGCCGAGGACTTCCTGGCACGCTGTCGTGTCTTAATGACTTCTCCAGAAGGGAGGACCACTGTCTGTTGAAGTTATTATAGATGTCTACCAGATATAGAATTGGAGAACATACAGCATTAAGGAACCACTCCCCCTTAGCCGTCCCATACCGCACAGCATTCGCTTCGAGAAGAACTGTCAAGCTCTTTGTCACATTTACTCAGAAGAACCTACTTCCGGAGCATCCAGTGCTCATCATACCGCCAATTGTCGCTCCCGGGCCAGGATCTAGCTAAGACATATCGTGTACATTGGCGTCCCCAGCGGAGGAGATTGGGAGAAGCACTGTACTCACAGGAAAGAACAAAGGGATACCTTTTGGTGAAAAAATAATAACAAGCATGAGCTGATTTCACTTCCCGAACCAAAAGAATAAGAGGTATAGCTACCTTTCTGTTGCAATGTTTCGTTGATATCCATCCATCCGATCCCAGGTTGACATACAATATCTGAGTCTTGTTCTGTCTCATGGAAATTCCGCACATTTCATGCAAAAACAGTAATCCCAGTCCAGGGTTTGAAGTAATATGAACGAGTAGATTGTGACCGTCAGGTGACAGCTATTTAGAACAACTCTCACGAACCATGGATCTCGAGAATTTTGTTCATATTGGACATGTCGACGCAAATACCACCAACTGCATGCTATCTGGAAGTCAGCATGAACGAACGTTGTATGTGTATGTTAGAAAGGGAGAGTGAGGTTGAGAAAGCTGGCACGAGAAATAACGCATGATAGACAATGCGTTGGTGTAGACGACCCGGAGAATGGGTCCTGGGAACAATGGGATACCCAGAGTAGCCTAAGACACAGGAGGTGAGTGCTCACCCCGCGGAAATTTCCTTCGAGGCTCGTTCCACCTGAGAATGGCGTCACTGGCATTCGACACTTTGTAGCTATTTTGACGATTTTGACCACGTCTTCTGTGCTTCTGGGATATACTACTACTGTGTGAAAGGCACCTGTGGAATCAAACCGCACATACACGGTGAATCAACGATCCCCAGACGCAGTGGAGCAATTCGAAGGAAGAATCCAACAGACGACAAGATAGGTACACACCAGGATGATGATCGTTCTCCGAAAATCCGTGTATACGGAGGTCATCTGGGTCAGTGCTGACGTCCCCAGGTTCGTGGCCCTCGTCGCTGAAAGCGTGCCTCAATTCCTGTATGGCTTTTTGGAAGTCATCTGGAGTTCCATAAATCGGTTCACCATCCTCAGTGGACGCCTGTTGGCGTAGGCCAAGAGAAGCTAAGGGGAATGGCCGACTAGCTGATGCACCGATGGTGTAGCCTAAAAGAACGCACGTCAAAGCACCCAGAAGAGCTCGGGCGCCCGATGCAGTTCGGGAATTTGCAAGAGTGTTGGTGGTGCTAGCAAGACGCGAATGCGGGGTCGCGAAAGGACGATTCAGAGAGGACTGGTTCACGACAGGGGGACTTTTTCGGCGCAGAATGGACCGGACTGGCGCTGATCGAAACATCGTGCTGCTGAATGTGGGGGTTGGGAAGATGATGTTGTCCGCATATAAATCTCAGCAACAAGCGAGTCTGGTGACTTGACCGCCCGGTCACTGGACTACCCGGAATAGATGGCATCATCTACAGAGGACTTCAACAAGCACCTTGACAATTCGCCCGTCTCCGACTACGGCTCTATGAATGTACGAGTTCTACACATCTGTTGTGATTTCAACTCCTCTATATCATGGCCAACTAGCTAGGGTATTTATGTCCACGACAATATTTAGTCGGACTGACGACTGGCTATAGAGCCTGCACCCGGAAATACGAGGTTAGTTCTCCAGCATGAGCTCAATTCCGATGCGTACCTTCGGTGCCAAACTGACTATTTTTCCCCATCCCTTCAATCGCAGATCTGCGCTGACAATCCCACCGATTCTCGTACCCAACATCTCTCTCTTGTTATTTAACAGCACTGCTGCGTTGTCGTCAAATCTGACAAACCTCCCGTCGGGTCTTCTGACTGCCTTTTTGGTGCGCACGATCAAAGCGCGACGAACATCTCCTCGGCGCACTTTAAGCGCAGTCGCAGAAGCAGCCTGTACGGCAGTAAGTGGGCGAGCGCGTTTGACGACGCAGACGATTTCATCGCCAACTGACCCCCAGCCGTTGTTGACTTTTTGTTTCAAGACATTGACACACTCGACGAGGAGAGCGCCAGAATTGTCTATCACCTGTTCCAAAAAGATGTTGGCACTGCAGCTGCTCAGCGACAATAAGATATTGGACGTACATTCAGCGTTCCTTTGAGGCCAATCATGTCGAACGAAAGAGTCCAACTTGGAGTCAGTTTGGATTAATAAGTCGCGTAGTTCCCACGTCAAGCCACGAGAGAGAGACCCCGAACGAGAAGCTCCGCAGGCCGCACAAGCAATCGTTTCGCGTCTCTAACACCTCCCACGACCATCTCCTATAGTACCATCGTCGAGGAACCATGCCAGCGTCGCGTCGCGGTAGTGGTAGCGTCGTTCTACCTTCGGGTCAGACGATCGCGATCCATACTCGCACACAAGATGAGGAGGACCTTCCGCATGCCACCAAAAAGTACGTCCTTGTCACCCATAATCACCCGGGTCAATCCTGTCCAGCTGCTCGCGCTGTGATCGCATGCTTATCTTGTCACCCTTCGGATGTTCTCAGGACAATGGCAGACCATCTCAGGAAATACGAAACTTTGTCAGTCTTACTTTCTGTTTCCTCCTGGAACTCGCTACTGAACCGCGTCCCACACTCCTTGCTGTCTCCGAAATCGCTGTCGGGCCTGGAATAGATTCACTCTGACCCCTCAGAGAATGCGCATGATCGTTGAAGCATTCACCGAGTCCCTTGATGTGGGATTGGCCAAGCCGGACCAGGTTGTGGTACGCACTTCCTCCACACTACCTCCTTCTTTTTCCTCCTTCCGTGTTTATTTCGTTGTCATATTTTATCTCACTCCCGATTGGAGATGGAAATATCATTAAAATGTGCCCGATTAGTCGGCCATAAAAAGTTTGCTTGATTGACGTGGATTTACCAGTCGTCTGGTATACGTCTCCTTGTCTCGCGTCTCTATATGCAACCCGCAGGAGGATTGAACTAGCATCTGATCGGTGTTATTTGAATACTGTCTAGCCTATGATTCCTACTTTCGTCTTCGGGTGGCCATCTGGCCAGGAGACTGGTGACTATCTGGCCCTGGACCTCGGTACGTCTTGTCTGTTCACCCTTCCGTTCTATGCTGACTCGACCTGCATATATTCAACGAATTCTGCAATAATGCGTGACTGTTCACCAATTCTGTTTTGCTTCGCATCTATGTAATCGCTCTTTCGTGATACCCATTACTAGGTGGCACCAACCTGCGAGTCTGCCTCGTTACCCTGCAAGGCAATGGCAAATTCGAACTTACACAAACCAAGTATCGCCTTGCTGAGGAACAGAAACAAGACGACGGACAAAAGTTATTTGATTTCTGTGCAGAATGCTTGAAGACGTTCGTCGAGTCAAACGTTGGTGACGGTCCGGGTATGTTGAAGGAGGGTCAAGTGTTACCTTTAGGATTCACGGTAAGCGGTGCACCCCCATGTGATGCGTGTGAGGCAATACGTGTCAAACAACTGACTTGTTGACACTCGGCTTGCGTGTTTGTTAGTTCTCGTATCCGTGCTCGTGAGTCTGGCTCTAGTGTTACGGTTCATGTTGTCTGAAGTATTTTGTGCTAATTGTGACTTGGCCCGATGTGTTGTCAACTCATCGCCATTGTCGTCGTACCAACTTCACCAATTGGAACTTGACATCGCGCCTCTTTTATGTCTCGTATCCCTTGGTGAAGACAAGAACGGATCGACCATGGTGAACTAATCCGTTGGACGAAAGGCTTCGGCGCACCCAATACAGAGGGAAGAGACGTTGCTGCGATGTTTAAAGAGTCTCTTGCAAAACATGTGCGTTTTCCCCATCCTTGAAAACGCAGTTGGCTTAATCATGTTAATCATGACTTCTGGATTTTTAGAACCTTCCCATACAGTTGACAGCCCTTATAAATGACACTACCGGCACACTCATCGCGTCGCACTACGTCAATCCTAGAACCAAGATAGCTGTCATCTTTGGGACAGGTTGTAATGCCGCATACATGGAGCATGTTAAGGACATCCCCAAAATCGCGAACCTGGGCATTCCCCCTGATGCTGATATGGCTATTAATTGTGAATGGGTATGTCGCGCACTCTTGCATTATTCTGCATGGATCTCAAAGGAACCACTTTTTCAAGGGTGCTTTTGACTCTTTTGAGCATGAACACCTTCCACGGACGAAATACGACATCATTGTGGACGAAGCATCAAACAAGCCTGGTGAACAAGCATTCGAGGTCAGCAATTCTTTTGTACTACACCATTGAGAATTGTTTATTTACTTTGCTTGGCTATTCCAAAAATTACGTTTATTCAGAAACTCATCTCGGGGCGATACCTTGGTGAAATTCTTCGATTGGTCCTCTGCGAGCTCATCGATGAGGGTGTCCTTTTCCTCGGTCAAAATACATACAAGCTGGAGAAACCATACTGCTTTGATACCGCTTTCTTGTCTCTGATGGAAAGGTGAGTGCCTCTGCCAGAGCTATTCCGCCATCCAATACTGGTTCGGCTTTGGCTGATAACTTGGAAGTGACCCAACGGACGAGCTTCTCATGATCATTGGCATATTCACACACTTTTTTGCCATTGAGACGACGCTGGCAGAACGGCAATTCTTCCGAGCCCTTGCCAAGCTGATCGGCCGACGCGCAGCACGGCTCAGCTCGTGCGGAATTGCAGCGATTGTAAAGAAGATGGAGTATTTGGAAGAAGGGTGCGCCGTTGGCGCAGATGGTAGTCTGTACAATGTGTGTGAACTTCTTGCTCCCTTTCCTCCTTACCCGACAAGGACACTAATTGCTTTCCGCTGCATAGAAATATCCTGGTTTTGCAGACAGGGTGCATGAAGGTCTTCAAGATATCTTCGGAGACAAGGGCCGGTGAGAACGTCAATATCACCTTATCGCTTTCTGATCTGTAGCTTTGTGCCTTTCCTGCCTCCGCACACCAAACTGGGGGATAGTAACATTGTGACGTATCATGCCGAGGACGGGAGTGGTGTCGGGAGCGCCATCATCGCCGGTGAGTCTCTCACGCAAAGACAACTGCGGAACTTTTGATCTGATCTTGATCTATTGTTGTAGCGATGACGAAGATCAGGAAGGATGCTGGCTTGTATCTGCACGTCTGAACGTGGGTGGGTGGATATTACAGCATATCCATCAGATATCATAGATCAGCGGTTCGTTTCACAGGAGAAAGAGGGGAGGGTTTCGTCACACACTAGACAAGAACGAGGAACGAGGAAAGAAATTCAGAACTCTGAGACTGTTTTGTTGTGTACACTACGTCGCTTGGATGCCTGGCCCATCAACCGCTCACCTCCACGAGGTCAAGGGGGTAGGGCTTGGAGTCCAAGTTGTTCGATTCGCTTCCCATGCTAGCCTGTTTTGCTTTAGATGTGCTACGTAATCTAATCGTTGTGGTTCCCGAGTCACCCTCTTTTGTCCTCCAAATTTCGATGATCTCTCGACGAGACTCATCGGATCCGATGTCAATCCTCTCAGGCGCTGTGGAGTACGATCAAACTACATTGGCGCATCGGATGACACACTGTGGATTTAATGTGCCTCTCAGCGGGCGGGTTCTCAGCGGTTTTTCTCGAAGCCTTGGTTGGAACTTGTGGCCGCTAGAACGATGCTCTCACGACGACAGCGAGAACGCAGCAGTCCCGGGTTGAGAGTATTGCCCCTCAGTGACATTGCGTGCGGGATCGACGTGGACTCATCGGCCCGGGATTGCTCGTCGAATACTAACACTCAAATATAGTTCGGTCGAAATGAAGTTGCGCTTCAGTCGTGGGATAGTACATCTGGATACAAGTATATTCGTAGCAAGCGAGGTCACCGTGGTATAACTGAACGTCATGTCGGATATAAAGATGCCAAGCGGTGAGTACATATGACCAGATCCGTGGAAATGGGGTAAAGGAATGGTAGTGGGATCTATGCGATGGTATCAAACAACAAATTTTCTGCCAGCGTGTATCGTCTGTTAGAGGGTCTAACAGCGTTTTACTGGAATAATTAGGCAGCAAGAAATGGGGTCGGGACGAGGTGATCAGGTATCCACCAGTCTGCGGTTGGTGTTGGTTTTGTCTAGATCTCCATCCAAGCGAAAGCGGGTGGACTACATGTCAAACGGCCTTGAATGCCTTGCCTTCCTCAGCGGCGGAATGGGTTGACCCTTCGCAGCCGGTGTGTTGCACAGTGGTGAGACCGATTTGGACATTGAGCAATCTTCCAGGTTGTGAGTTGATGTGGTTAGGTTGTGTCGACAGCCTACGCATGGCTTGGGAACCTGAAGGCGCAAGAGTGGCCATGTCTCTCGTCCAGGCCTTTCCCTCGGAAACACGATAAATGATGAGAAGGGGTGCGATGACCTATGGATTCAAGACGGAACAATTAATTCCCGCAAAGAGAAGGAATTGAACTAGAGGGGAGTCACCTGCGCTTCCCCCAGGATTTGCAGGAATGCATTGGCCAACGGGCTATTTATGGCGTACGGTACGAGGTACAGCAATGAGCATATCGAGTATACCGCAGCACTTTCGACGATCATTGTTGCGAAGCTGGCATAAAGCATGCCATATCCTGAACCCAGAACTTTTGAGATGCACGCTCGGTGGTATAGTAGACGGAGGACTGTAAGAATACAAATGAAGATGTTGATGGCGAGGGAAACACTGAGATACGGGAAGAGGAGGCTGAAGGACATCCAGCCATTCGCAGCTTGCGCAGGTGTTGACACAGTGATGACCCAGAGGGAACCGGTGACTGCAAGCCACGCAAAAGGTTACGACGAGTCGACATGCAGGGAAAAAAAAAGAACTTACCGACGGAAGCGAGTAACATCAAGCATCCGAACACGGTCACGATCAGGTGAAACTTGCTGTCTCTATATACTACAATACAGCGCCATATCTGGCAGAAGAGTGAGTTCGTCATCGAGAGACGGCAAACCCAAGAAGCTGACCATTAGTGCATCTGCACACCAGTTTGAAACAACGAAAGCAATGTTCAGAGGTGCGGAGGCAGTATTTATTTCATATGCGGCGGGACCTGTGGTGAAGAGAAAAAAGGCTTATTATTCGCTTGATGATTGTCCGCACGGGACTTACCACCAGGATAATCCCTATGGTTTATGAACCCCATCTGGGTGATCTGTGAGTTGGCAGCGACATAGAGGGTGCTCAATCCAAAGACGAAGTTGACGTAGATGAAGAAAAACCAATTCTTTTTTAGGGTACCTTCACGAGAGCGAATACGATGCCATAGGGAACGAGCACACATGGCGTAGAGAACGACAACGACGCCATAACAGATGGCAGTAACGATTGCGCCGTACAACCAAGTACCCTCAACGTAGATTGAAGGTGGTTGGAAATTGGGGTCGCTGCTGTCCGACATCGCGTGATCGCGAGTGGAATATCCCTATGCCCCGCAACTTGAGGGATGAACGTGTGGGGGGGATTCAGTGGGATGTGGACGAGGTAAATTCATCAACGGCAGGCCCCTTATATCCACCACGAGGATGGAGACTTGGTAAAGAAGGTCGCCTTTAAATTGGTTCCGTTCTCATCACACTGCGCTAGTGGCAAAAAAAGTTTTTCAATGACAAGGTGAAAATAGATATCAATTATGTAATTTTATCCCACATTCCGGCACTCGGTCCATTCGGTCCAGACCGTCCATCCGAGCATTCACATTCAATTCACACCACTCCACTCGACTTTGTCTCAGTATCTAGAAATGAGTTACGACCTTGGTAAAGCCGTCGGACACAAGTCCCCCGACCAACCCGTAAAGCAATCTCCGTCCTATCTACATCCTGTGAAGTAAGAATCCTTCTAGGTCTCGTGGACACGCAAGGATATACTCACATACGCACTCGGCGTGGGCGCAAAGAAGGATGATCTTTCTCTCGTCTATGGTAAGCTACGTCCATTCATCGTACGAGTTCCCTTGACCGACTGACTCCCAGAGCTCGGTATGTTAACTCAGTTTCCCCTGATACATACACCACGACGACAAATGTCTAGACAAAGCATGGGCTCCTCTGCCAACGTATCCTGTCGTGCTCGGATTAAAGGGTGTGTGCTTTCGGCTTGGTCTGAACGAAAATCTACACCTAAATAGGCGATGACACTGATGTGTCCCTTTTCGCGAGCAAACTCAGCGCCGACCCCGTTCCTGGGCTCCCAAAGCTCAAGTCTGACAGGGTGGTATGCAAGTCCACTTCACACCTGCTTACCAAAGTAACTGAATTACGTAGGTTCATGCTACTCAGAGTATCGCGGTCTTGAAGGACTTGCCGGTTGCCAGTGGGCCAGGCTGGAAACTCTCAGGTAGAATCTGTGCTGTCCATGAAAATAGTGAGCAGTTCACGCCATTCTCGTCACCCGTTCTCACTCTGATGTCCCAGAGTCTGGCATCATCATCGAGCGGGAGTCATCACTCGTAGACCCCCACGGCACAGTATACGCAAAGCTCTTTGTAGGTGTCTTGCGTTAATTCTCCGCTGCTATATCCATTATGCTTCCGTCTAGAACTCTTCGTTCTATCTGGGTGCCAAAGCAAATGGAGACAGGTTTTCCAGGATGATCGCAAGCGCTCCCCAGGCAAAGCCCATCCCCAAGGACCGCAAACCAGATTGGGTGATCAGAGATAAGACGACTCCGGAGCAAGCACTCATATACCGTCTTAGCGGAGACTACAATCCTCTTCACATTGGTACACCTGTCGCTGATTAGGCACCTCGAGGTTTGTTCTCACAGGCCGTGATATCCAGATCCCATGGTGGGCAAGGCGCTGGGCTTTGGCGATGTCATCTTACATGGCTTGTCCTCGTTTGGGTTCGCCGCCCGTGGTCTCATCCAGGAGGTTACGAAAGGAGATTCACGCGCACTGAAAATGTTTGGTGTTCGTTTCACATCACCTGTTAAGCCTGGTGATGAGCTGGAGACGCAAGCATGGGAGGTTGGCCCTGGTCCCAATGGGACGACCGAAATCACATTCATCACCAAGAACGTCACGTCGGGCAAGGTTTGTGCTGGACTTGTGGACCACGCATACACTAGCTGATCGTGAATACCCTTCTGACAGGTTGCTCTCGGCAACGGTATTGCTTTCATCGAAAAGGCAGAGAAAAGCAAATTGTAAGATCAGTTGCATCCGGCAGGTAACTTTTGAAGGTGGTGATACGGCTTTGCGCCGCTGCCCTCTGACTCGTTCCGTTATAAATCCTCCTACCACACAACTCGAATGTGTAGTTACAATACATTACTTATCGATAATTTGGTCCTCAACATCCTGCCACGGTCAAGAATGGTGTCTGCCTCGAGGTAACATCCTTTGAGCCAACGATTTGTTTCTCCTTCGCGTACTTCTTCGTCACCAGGCGGCCCATCCGAGAAAGCCGTGCGTGCATGCAACACTCTCCGGTTGTCAAAGAGAACAGCATCCCCCTCGCGTAGGGTATATTCCATGCAGTTAGCCGTGTCATCTAGTAGCGCAACGAATTTGCCAAGGGCCGCGTAGAAGGAAGGCGGCGTTGAGCTCATGAAGGGTGCTTGGAACGGTGGCGAATAATTAATATGCTTGACGGGTAGCTCAGAAGTATTCGAGTCGTCGTGGGAAGCGTGCGCATCTAGCTCGATCGTTGGATGCTCGTAGTGCAGGTGGTGTCCGTCATTTATATAGTGGAAGGGAACAGGCGTCGCCGCTAGGATGTCAAAGTCTACTGGATGGGACTGTCGCAGCGACGAAGCCGCGTGAATGGCGTCTACAAAGATCGAAGTGCCGCCAACGACACGGTTGCGCAAGCAATGCAACATTTGGTATCGGGGTGGGTGTTGAAAGTAACTGCTGGAGAGCTTGAGCGTGCGCTCAACGACCATGTTATAGGCAATAGACATACAGTAAATCCATATGGAGGCCGAGATCGAGATTAGTGTAGGCAATGTTACGGCTATTGCGAACGTTCTTGACGTCCCATAGTTCACCGTAAAACGTAGCTCGTAGTTCGCCAAATATATTGGCCAACATTCGGAGCTCACAGGTATCGTTGGAGGTTTGCTTGTTCGGTACGCCTGTGACGAAGAGCAGGCCATACTGTGTGAGTTGGTTGATGGCCCCGAGAAGCCGTGAAGGTTCAAGAAGCTCCTGATAGGGGATATAAAGATCTGAGGTTTGGGCGATCGACGATGCATTCCAGAGTATCTGTTCCGTATCCCGATGAAATCTCCGTAGCTCTGATGGAGAGGAGTAGCGTTCCAGAAAAGCAGTTTCGTAGAACGATTCATGTCCATCGATCCAGCGGATATGAACCCCGCCACTCGTGGTCGTCAAACCACCTGGAACGGGCCGGGTGTCAACCGGAATGTCGGAAGATCTGTGTAGCTTCTGCAATGTGGAAGGATGGACGCATGAAGGACATCGGCATGAGTCCCGCAGCCATTGATGCGAAAAGCTAGTCTTTCCGGGAATAATTAGCTGAGTATCATCAAACTTAAGACTCGAGAAATGTCTAGCACGTAGCAGTGAATGGATCAGTGTGCCCCGAGTGACAGTACGAAGCATATTCGGGATGATGCGGTGCCACATTCCAACGCCATTGCCAAACAACTACTGTCCATTACGGAATTTCAACATTAATGCCGAGTCTACTATTGCCAGCACCGAGATGGAGTGTGATTCGGACTCGGAATCATCCTTCGTTTTTCTAGAAGATGTGCGTCAAGGGGATGTAAGCCCTATACCAACGCCTACCACAGAACGGGTGACGCCTCATTACCTATGCTATAAGCTCTTCGCGCTGATGAGGATGCAGGTTCACCCTTCCCATACACCCGGTTACTCACCGGGATCAGGATCAACATATGCTCATGATTGGTCACCGGCGGGTACTGGTGGAAAAATTGAGCGACGAGGGCGCCATTTCGTCGATGCCTACGGACGCGTCTGTAGTCTTCGAGGAGTCAACGTGTCTGGTTCCAGCAAAATGTATGTCATGTCCCATTCATCATGGAATAAGTTTACTGAAGGTTGCCTAATGGGTAGCCCGGTTGACCATGACCACGTCACGTTTCCTGCTAACCACCACTCGGTCACTTTTGTTGGTCGACCATTTCCTCTCGAAGAGGCGCCTCAGCACTTTGCCCGTTTGAGAAGATGGGGTTTATCGTTCAGTAGGTCGCATCCTGCTACAGGGTTTGCAAACCTAATGTCCGAGTTTCTTAGTTCGTTTCCTTGTCACATGGGAAGCTGTTGAACATGCTGGCCCGTAAGTCGCTGTTCAGAAAGTGTCATTGATCCAACTGAACAATCGTAGAGGGATTTATGACGTAGAATATCTGTCGTATGTCAAGAAATTACTGTCCTTACTCCCGGAATACGGTCTCTCTGCATTCGTCGTTGTTCATCAAGATGTCTGGTCAAGATACTCTGGAGGCTCTGGTGCTCCTGCGTGGACTCTTGGAAACATCGGATTTGACTTGCATGCATTGGAAGAGTCTGGTGCCGCATGGCTCTTAGGCGTTAAAGGAGGCGGTCATGTTGAAGCAGAGCGCGGCATCTGGCCTTGTGGCTACCAAAAACTTGCTGCTGCTACTATGGCGTAAGTATGATCTTTGCAAGCAACAATTCTTGTTCAGTTTTATTCTCTCTAGGACATGCTTCTTGGCAGGTGATACATTCGCACCGAAGCTCAAGGTTACGGCAACGAACGGCGACGTTAAATCTGTCCAGCAATACCTTCAGGATGCTTTTCTTGACATGTATGCGATAGTCGCTGAAACACTAGGTGGCTTGGAAGGGGTGCTTGGATTTCAGGTAACGACATGATCTTTGCAAGATTGTGATATTAACCGCGGGCAGATAATGAACGAACCGCATAGAGGATATATAGACCTCCCTTCCCTCCATAAGTTTGATTACAACACGGACTTACACCTGTCTCACGTTCGTGAGTAGGTGTGTTTGAATCCTAGGAAGTAGACTAATGTGTTTCTCCAGCTTCTGCATTCCAGTCATTTATGTTGGGTTCTGGATATCCTACTCTGATCTCTCATTGGACACGGTCATTTCCTATGCCCACTCGTTTAACCTCCCATAGTGTGCTGAACTCTGAAAAACGTTCGGCATGGAGACTTGATGGCCCCACACAGGGTAAGTGTGTCTGGGAGATGCATGGTGTCTGGGGATGGGACAAGATTAAGAATGAAGGTGTTGTTCTGCGCGAGCATTACTTCACAAAACATCCCGTTAGCGGTCGGAAGGTATGGCTTTTTTCAGGTTTCTGTTTGGTATGGAATGTCTCACGATCATTCATAGGTTGATTGGTACACGGACTTCTACTATCCGTTCTTGAAGCGCTGGGCGGAGCGTGTACACAGCGTCGTCCCGAAAGAGAAAATGCTCTTCGTGGAGCCGATTCCTAACGAGGTATAATGGTTTGCACTTGCATCGTGTGCTTCAAAAATATCTGAGTTGCCCGTACAGTTGTGTTCATTAACATGGACGAAAGAAAACCAAGTTCCCAATATGGTTTTCGCGCCGCATTGGTGAGGATGTTTTATAATGGACGTCATGGGCTGAGATTCATTTGTCTCTAGGTACGACCTGAATGCTCTTTTCACGAAGGCATTTGGGGACTTCACTGTAAATGTGCAGGGATTGTCACGAGTGAGATTTCCATGCTCATCGATTTACGAGCACTATCCTCACGCGTCCTGCAGGGGATGTTTCCCCTGAAGGCGTTTTATTGGGGTCAGAAGGGTGCTCGG
This sequence comes from Boletus subcaerulescens, assembly GCA_038090555.1. NCBI lineage: Eukaryota > Fungi > Basidiomycota > Agaricomycetes > Boletales > Boletaceae > Boletus > Boletus subcaerulescens. Next base: position 13,232 of record JBBPNA010000230.1, on the reverse strand, counting down.
GACAACTACTCTCTGCAGATACGAAACATAATCAACGTTGGTCACAAAGTACTAGGCGAGATGCCTATTCTCATTGGCGAGTGTGGAATACCCATGGATATGAAGTGCGTTTTTTTGGATGATCTTGTTGACTGCTCTCATCGTTCCTAGCGACAATGAAGCACTTCAGACGGAAAATTGGATTTGGCAATACCGGATGATGGATGCCATGATGACTGCGCTTGAGCGGTCCCTTGCCAGCTTCACGTATGTAGCCTGAATTATCCTGGAACCATTTTGCGATCTTACAGCAAATTAGGTTGTGGAACTACAATCCTGACAACGCGGACACTCACGGCGATGATTGGAACGGCGAGAATTTTTCGTGGTTTAGTCGTCGTCGTGCTCTTCCGCCCTCGCTCTTAAACCTTGGCCAAGATTCTTTCACACTCGACAATGGAGGTCGTATATTGCCATCCGTCGTGCGCCCATACCCAGCGAAGACTGCGGGGATACCGTCCAGGTTTGATTACGAGATGAATACCGGGGAGTTTACCTTTGAATGGACTCTTACTGAACAATGCAAGTCGCGCGAAACGGAGATATATGTCCCTTCCCTGATCTATCACGGTCGTAAGCTCGTCGTCGAGGGTCTCGCTCCCGATGACAAGTACACGCACGATGAGTCTCGACAAACTCTCTTCGTTGTGGTTCAAAGCAATTCTTCACCTACAAAGAGCCGGAAGATCAAAGTTTCTGTGCGGCCCCCTCTGCGTGGTCACTTTCATGTCAATACCTTTTGGGGAGACTTTGGCGAACTCATTCTTTCTGGTTTGGTCGTCTTCATTGGCATATTCTTATTTATCAAGTTTACATTGTACACGTGATATTCGGTCTCAGGTTGGTGCGGACAACAGTTTTTGGCCCTTGGCCCATACATATACCCCACAAGGCTTGGCCATATTTCCTTTACATTGACAGTTGATTACTAGCAGAGAGACTAATTAAGTGGTTGCAATAGAGCAGTGGTCATGGTGACGAAAGACAAGAGAAGACCCCCACAGTATACTGGAACATATGGCTGAAACTCTGGTTTCGATGTGTACGTACTTGACAGGGGCGACGGATCACGGAGCTGGCAGGCGAGACCAACCCAAAGCGCTACACTTTTTGAAAGACTGAGAGTGTAACCTTGATTAGAGGACTCGGAGCACTTGGGATTAGTCCCAACCAAATTTCATGCACCTCAGAAACCGAAACCAGGATGAAACAATGCGAGTTGGGCGGGGACTATGAGCACTGCCATGACAAACGTAGGCGGGATGTACTACAGCCACGCCTTACCCCCACACTCAGTGGCTCGGGGCTGTCACCCCCATTTATGAATCTTTCCAGTCTATTTGTTTCGCGCTCCTTCCAACACAGCCAGCAAACCTGCTCAGTTACCGCACTGGCTCCGGTAAGTTTAGTGAATACGTTACTATCCCGAACAGGTAGACTCGGATCGCACGCCAACTATCGATGGCATTCGGTTTCAAACAAGGCTATACATGTGACAGTTCCAGATCGTAGCCTAGTTTCCGCCGTCCGGGTCAGAGCCTGTCAGCTCAACGCAGAAAATAGCGGCTACTATAAGACGCATGCTGTAACGTTGTTGCCCCCCAAAGCGCTGCCTCCCGTCTCACAAATTGCGTTTTCCCAGTGAAAATGCGCCTCCAGTCTTTTATTTCTTCAGCCGCCGCGCTCTTCGTAGGGGCCGTCTCCGTTTACGCGTCGTCGCTTCACGCCTCTAGTGAATTTCGTTCCCAGATTCAAAATGATACATGTCTTCGTTATGTCGCCAATTCTGGCATATGCGAGACGACGCCCGGTGTCACCCAGTATTCGGGCTACATTGACGTCGGGACAAACATGTCGATGGTCAGCACGATATGACTAGGTGATGCTGAAGCGCTGACGGTTTGATGTGACAGTGGTTCTGGTTCTTCGAGGCTCGCAACTCCCCCGAGACTGCACCGTTCACGCTTTGGTAAGGGTTACAAGACGTGCCAATACAGGGAATGGAATCTTATATCACATGTGAAAGGTTGAATGGCGGTCCAGGATGCTCATCAATGATTGGACTCTTCCAAGGTTAGTCACTATACGATGGATGATGGACCGAGTCTTACATTGTTTGTTTGCATCTGCAGAGAACGGACCGTGCTCGGTGAACGCTGATGGAAACTCGACGCACCTCAATCCTTACAGGTAAGAATACCAACGTATCACGGACGAATGATGTCTGAATAGGCGATGCAGTTGGAACAACGTGAGCAACAGTGCGTAGCTCACAGTTTATGTCTCGAGAACGCGGTTCATCTTCGTGGTCCAGTGATCTACATTGACCAGCCTATTGGCACCGGATTCTCTTATGGAACCGACACGGTCAACAGCACAGAAGCTGCCTCGCCTTTTGTGTGGAAAGCATTTCAGATACTTTTCGAGAGCAAGCTCTTCTCCAAGTATGCGAGTCGCGAGTACGTGCCATGAATGTCGCCTCTAAATATCATATTCAGAGCATATATCCAGGTTCATCTTGGCAACAGAGAGCTATGGTGGACACTATGGGCCTGCTTTCGTGACATACTTTGACGAACAAAATGCATTGATCGCGAAAGGCGCCATCCAGGGCGAGCCAATTGTTGTCAGTGCGATGATGATCAACAAGTAAGCTATGCTTCAGCGATTGCAAGTGTCCAGTAGCTCAGTGCCTTTTGCTGCAGTGGTTGGTACGACCCCTTGATCCAGAACATGGCCTATTATACCTTCGCGAGAAATGCACCGGGATACGGTCAACTTCAACCCGATGATGTATTGAAGAACATTTCCGCAGCCCTCAATGGCCCCAACGGATGTGTCGCACAACAGAAAAAATGCTACGCTGCCGGCAACTCCACCGAGTCGAACACGATCTGTCACAAGGCGGACGATTACTGTGTACGTGCCGGGTTTGCGTGTTCATAGACAAGTCTCACGTCGGCCCAACAGGCCAACAATGTCTACAGTCTTGCAGTTGGCGACCGAGATGCCTATGATCTCCGCCAGAACTCGTCGGCGTCGTTCCCCCCAGATTACTACATGACTTACTTGACCAATCGAGAGGTTATGAGCGCGATCGGTGCTGAAACGGCTTATCAAGTATGTTCCGATGCTCCATACGAACTATTTGTCAAGACTGGAGATGTACGTCGTCTGGTTCTTGGCACAGACAGTGACAGCGCATCCGAGTGAACATCTGCCTTATAGGACGCACGAACGTGGCTTCCTCAACTCTCCGAGTTGGCAAATTCTCGACTGAAGATTCTAATTTGGGTGCGCAGTCCCGATCAGATTTCCCCGATCTTGCTGAAACTCCATTCTGCGCTAGGCTGGCGACGCTGATATTAAGTGAGGATACATCCACCTTTCTTGTACATCCCCCCTGACGTTCGTTGATCGTTCCTTAGTTGTAATTGGATTGGTGTATGATTTTCGGATTTCGCTTTTCTACCATCCCCTGAATGCTTTGCAGGGTCACGACTCCGTGCTTGCCATGGACTGGTATGGCAATGAGACTCTCCATAACACTCCCCTCGGCAACATCACACTCAATGGTAAGCCTATCGCGGCTGTCGCAAATATAGACAACTTCACCTTTGCGTACGTTCCTTTCGTCACTCGTTATAATGTATACTGACGCAAAACAGGAGGGTCTTTGAAGCTGGTCACGAAGTGGTGCGTCAAGTCTGACCTCATACTCCAAGTATGAGATTCACTGAACGATGTCCCTCTAGCCTGCGTTCCAACCCGCGGCAGCGCTGGAGATTTTTACTCAGGTCATTAACAAGGAGCCTCTCCATTCAGTGTAAGGGTCGGGTTATATAGCGTCCACGATGAATTCACCGCAAGGGGGCCGATATATTTCGTTGTCCAAACCCGCCTACTGCGTGTATACGTTACGTGGATCGACAGGTTAGTGCGGCTTGTCGCAACATTTGTGGTATAGAATTATTAGGCTAGGTTTTGGTACGCGTTTGTATCACTGTCACTGTCAACTTAGTTCGTATCTGAAACATTCCCCTCGTTGTTGGCCGACGACGTTGTGGATATCTATGTTGTCAATCAATTTGTCGCTGTGCTGGACGCCTGCATTGTCGTCTCCAGTGTTTCGTGCTCATACCATAACTTGGCACCACTGTCCCTTGGGGAGCTGCCAGCCCACGAGTAAATCAGGCTACTGATCCAGTACACAACAGCTTCAATGAGAAGCGACGAACGTTGCTGCAAGAGATCTCGGGACGTGTTGGGGACTACATGGAACGGTGAGCTTGAACGTGCACCGAGGACCTTGACGTGCTTACTAGTTCATTACTGGCTCCGGGCCGAAAGCGCTCGAATACGGTGGAAGGAGCCAAAGTATTTGGCTCCACCTTCACATGTGTCTACTGACCATGCTATTCCGTTTCAGCCCTGAAAAGAGATGGCACTAAGCTAACTCTATAACTCAATGGAAGGGGTAAGTATGAGTTGGAGACGAGGAGCCCTGAGTTGACACGTACAATATGAGGATTCAAAGTCCAAGCTCCGTCATTGTACTCATTCAAGGAGAGCCTTAAACAAGACTCGCAAACTCGTCTCCGTTGCCAGACTCCGATTCGATTAAATGACATTGAGCGCCCAAAAGGGCAAGATCCACCCCATAATCCCGGTGTCCACTTGGCCTTGACGCGGGCAACAGTTACATGTATCGGTCAATCAGATGCATTGTGGTGTCACGAACCCCAGCCTGTTTTCACCCGTGATAAAGGTACACGTCTGTTCGGCCTGCGAATGTGCAATGCGGATGGATAAGAACGGAAAAGCCCCACTGCGCGCGTATGTATACACAGATTCGGACCACGAAACGCCAACATCAATGTATCTTGGATGTGGACTCGGTGGAGGCGTCTTAACGATCTCCAACACATCCTAGATCTTTTTGGCATGACATAGAACGGCGCCACGATCTATATATTGACGCGTTCCAACTTGGTGACGAGTTGATGATGGCTGGCGCTGAGATGCAGCGGCTTAGTTGCTTGTTGTTTTATGCTGATAGCACGATAATGAATGGGTGCATCGCCACCACTATTGATTTCCTTTTCCGTCCGAGTCGGTTTCTCAAATTTCAAATTTCTTCGTCAGCGCAACTTCAGCTTCAATATCAAGTCTAAGGAGTCTGTCACTTCAGGCAAGTAAGTAATGAGAGGGGCTACTAAGTACTGAATTTCAGCCACCGGAGCCCCGTCTACTCAGAAAGGGGCAAAGGGGCCACTATAAGAAACCTGCCGTTTCCTTGAGGAGTTCCATCCCACAGGTTGCCTTTTCCCCCAACAGAAATGCGCCTTCAGCCTTTGATTTCTTCACTCTCCGCGCTCGTCGTAGGGGTCGTCTCTATTCCCGCGTCGTCCCCTCATGACTCTAGTCAATTAAGAACGAGGGAGTTGGTATTTCGCTCCCGGATTCAAAACGACACAAACCTTCGCTATGTCGCAAATTCTGGCATATGCGAGACGACGCCCGGTGTCACCCAGTATTCGGGTTACATTGATGTCGGGACAAACATGTCGATGGTCAGCATGATATGATGATGTGAGGCTGATGCTGATGGTTTGATGCGACAGTGGTTCTGGTTCTTCGAGGCTCGCAACTCCCCCGAGACTGCGCCGTTCACGCTCTGGTAAGGGTGTCACACGATGTACCAGTAACGAAGGTGAAACCTGATCTTATCATGCGAAAGGTTGAATGGTGGCCCAGGATGTTCGTCGTTAATTGGGCTCTTCCAAGGTTAGTCGTTATATGACAGGGGATGTGCCCAGTCCTACGTTGTTTGCTTGCATTTGCAGAGAACGGACCGTGCTTGGTGAACGCCGATGGAAAGTCGACGTACCTTAACCCATACAGGTAAGAATACCATCCACTCGCAAGTGAATGATATCTGATTAGGCAAGCCAGTTGGAACAACGTGAGCAACAGTACGTCGCTCAAGATCTATGTCTTTGGAACGTGATTCATCCCGGAATTCAGTGATCTACATTGACCAGCCTATTGGCACCGGATTCTCTTACGGAACGCACTCGGTCAACAGCACAAAAAGTGCCGCACTTTACGTGTGGACAGCGTTCCAGATACTTTTTGAGAGCAAGCTCTTCTCCGAATACGCGTGCCGCGAGTATGTGTCACGAATGTTTCCCCTACGTATCTTATTCAGAGTATACATTCAGGTTCATCTTGGCGACAGAGAGCTTCGGTGGACACTATGGACCTGGCTTCGTGACATACTTTGACGAACAGAACGCGTTGATTGCCAAAGGTGCAATTCAGGGAGAGCCTGTTGTCGTCAGTGCCCTCATGATCAACAAGTAAGCTATACCCTAGCAATTTCAGGTGTCCTGTGGCTCAGTACCTTCTGTTGCAGTGGTTGGGTCGATCCTTTGATCCAAAACATCGCTTATTATCCCTTTGCGAGTAACGCCCCGGGATACGGTCGACTACAATCCGATGATGTATTGAAGAATATTTCCGCAGCCCTCTATGGCCCCAACGGATGTGTCGCACAAGAGAAAGATTGCTATGCCGCTGGAACATCCAGTAGTTCGATCGATATCTGTCACAACGCGCAAGATTACTGTGTACGTACGACATTCGTGTGTTTATAGATGCATCACATCAGTCCAACAGGTCAACAATGTTTACAGTCTTGCAGTTGGCGATCTGGATCCCTATGATCTCCATCAGAACTCGTCGGCGTTGTTCCCCCCAGATTACTACATGACTTACTTGACCAATCCGGAGGTTATGGCCGCGATCGGTGCTGAAACAGGTTATCAGCAATGCTCTGATGTTGTAAACGAAATATTTAATGCGACTGGTGACGTATGTCGTCTAGTTCTCGACAGCTGACCAGTGACAATGTATCTGAATGAACGTTTGCTCTATAGGAAGCGCGAACGTGGCTTCCTCAACTCTCAGAAATGGCAAATTCTGGATTGAAGATTCTAATTTGGGCAAGTGCTCCCATCCATAGTCCCTCGACCATCTGAAACTTTATTGTGCACTAGGCTGGCGATGCTGATATCATGTGAGCATACATTCACCTTCGTAGGACATTCCCCTGACATTTGTTCATCGTTTCTCAGTTGTAATTGGGTTGGTGTATGTCATTCAGATTTTACGTTTCTACCATCCACTGAATACCTCCACTGAATACCTTGCAGGTTTATGACTCTGTGCTAGCCATGGACTGGTATGGGAATAAGACCCTCCATAACACTCCACTCAGTAACATCACCCTCGACGGAAAGCCTATTGCGGCCGTTGCAAATGTAGACAACTTCACCTTTGCGTACGTTCCTTTCGTCGCTCCTCATGATTTGGGCTGACGCAAGACAGGAGGGTCTTTGAGGCCGGTCACGAAGCGGTGCGTCCAAGATGACCTCATAGTCCAAGCATGGGATTTACTGAATCATGTCTCTTTAGCCTGCGTACCAACCCGCGGCAGCCCTGGAGATTTTAACCCAGGTCATTAACAAAGAGCCTCTCCACTCAGTGGAAGGATTGGGTTAGTGTTCGTGGTGTATCCACCGTCAAGGGGGTTGGTAACACTGCCGAAATCCGCCTATTGCGTGTAGTGTGGACCAACGGGGTAAAGAGAAAAGGCGATGAGTGAGCTTTTGAATTGTAACAATGAAAATGTGTGGCCTGTCGAGACATTCAAGTTAGTAATATAAAGTTATCGGACCATGTCTTGGAAGTCACTGTCAACTTGCTTGATTTGTATTTCTACCATGTCTTTGTCGGAAATTGTACGTTCAAATCTCGCGTTCTTGCCCGTTTTCTCCTGAGGCAGCCCGCAACACAATTCGGCGGGTTCCTTCCACCCATCATGATCGCCCCTTAAAATTTTATGTGATCCGACCCAGTGTCATCGCGTTCCAACACAATTTCGCCAAATTGTTACGCTCTCGCCGTTGCACGATTTCGAGCCACATCAACGACAGATAGTCCATTCTCGGCGATACTATGGCGACAAAAACCCATTCTCTTTATTCTTTTGTGCCCCGAAGGATGTGCGACGTGAGGAATGCCCCTGCGATTCTAGACGTTGCTTCACAGGTGCAGGTCAGCAAACCACCAGGACACAACGCGTTCAATTTTCGCCCTATTAAATTGTTGAGGTGTTCGCGTTCTTGTATGCTGGTTACAGCAAGCGTGCATTTCGATAAGTGTAGTCCATCTGATGCTGCTCTGACTTGCGTATCCAGAATTCAGGTATCTTCCGCATCCAGAGTCCGGACCTTCGAACTGAGTTGACTGCCCCGAGCTCATCTCGGCGTCGTCGTCCGCCCTGCGCCGGGTCACGCCAACCTGTACTTTCTCGATCGTGCCAGATTCATCGACCCGCCGCTCAACTCGGCCTGCGCAACTTGCCCGCCTTTGTTTGTCCCCATTTTACGATACGCGCATTCCCCAACGCCATTCTCCACGAACGACCAACTTTGTCCCCCCAAATCCCCTTCTCGCCACCGCCCTCGTCTGCGCACGCACAGAATCCCACCTACACCATAAATGGTGGTCCAATCTCGACACCGAGCCACGGCCCACGTCGACGACCTCGGATGACAATAGAGACAACCTTGACACCACGCAACGACGTCTCGTAGTTATCACCGCCAAGCATCTTGCAGCGCGTGGCAGGCACGGCATCAGCCTCCTCTTTCACACCTCCAAAAAGGCAACGAGCAAGTCGTCCGTCGTCCATAGGCGGTTGCGCTCCGAGATGACCGCAGCGATTTGCCTCGGCCGATGCTGTAGACACTCCCGAGATTGATCACCCGGCGAGTCGCCTTCGTCTTGTCTCGCCTGTCTGCTAACGACCGTTCCTTCACAGAGAAAACATACACCACATCCTCCCTTCCACCTTGTCTTTCTACAAGAAGGCGAGACCTTCGTCTTGCACGGTCAGACTGCCTCTCCGTCCACGCCATCCATCTAACTACACCTGGATTGGACCTATCTCGTCATACCCGACCTCTCCATCTATAAAATACCCCTCCCCGATCTCATCCAAGCTGTCCGAAAAGCGTTTCTGAGTCTAAGTCAGCAAGCAAAGCGTATAGAAGTGTCGTGGTCTGCTGTTCCGAATCATCAACCACCCTCACCTCGAGTAAATCCACCGCTTCGTCATTCACACTAAGTCGTCGACAAATCCTTTCGCAGGCACACCATATCCGTCGTCCGTCGTTTACGTCCGTCGAACCGCCAGGGGTTCAGATGCACTTCGTGAGCCAAGTCTATCCACGTTTTTGTATTCACTTGACCTGCCATCTTGCCACGCGAAAAACCAAAGGCAGAAAAATGAATATATCGGTTGCCTGAAGTGCCAGATTGACGAGTCAGTGTGACCGATTGACAATGATTGGACTTGCTGAACAGGGTGAAGGGGGCATTGAATGTGATGTCAATGCTCATTTGAGCATCCAAGTTCCTGATGAGGGTGTAAGGAAACATGTCATGGGAGCATCACTACTATGGTGATGTCCACATCAACAATGTTCTGGATTGCATTCAACTGGAAGGGTCTGAGGACATGATGTGATCAATGAAGTTGATGATATGCATAAATGTTAGCTTGAATGGAGGGATCCAAGAGTGATTTTGTCAGACATCCAGTCTGTTTCCATGTTGGTTCATCTCAAAAGACTAAAGTCAAAGGATGAGCATCAGTAAATTTGCTAGCTAGACTGCCTTTTACCACTGTATGCTCTTCCTGTCATGGCATAAATTTACAATTTTCTAACAGAGATATTTTTGTGTGTAAAGATAGTTATTGCATTCCTGGAAACAGTTCCATGAAAAAACTGTCTGGATTTAACACACATTCAGGTTCTTACAGTAAATTGTGGGCAGAGTTTCAGGTGAATTGATTTAACTTCTTTGACTTTGAAATTTATTTGCACCAGAAGCTATTTATCTGCAGTGCCAGGAAATCGCAATGCTACATCTGCAAATTGCCTGTCAGGTCCATGTGTATCATATACTAGAACTTAGTAAGTGTGTTGGAGAACATCAGAAAATCAAGAGTACATTCCATCACATATAGGCAAACACTAGATTTACATCATGCTTTCAACAATCCATTGATTCCAAGACCCTTTCTGCACTGTTCTATCTCCCTCTTCACCTTGACTTTACACCATTGCACCATTGGAGTCATATTGGTGTAAAACCACTTGGTTCCTTAGTTGGAAGAGCTTTTGGATAAAGGCTGGTAAAAAATGAAAATATTATTGAGAAGTGTTTTAAACACATACATGTGGTTCTGAAGAATGACATTGGTAACCATGTCCACTTTGTCATGATAGGACAGTTTGCCATATTGTTTGAAGACCACCTCCAGTGTATTTTTAACCCTCCTGCATGAATCTGATGCCTTGTATTTCTCAGCTGCAGAAGAGAATGGCTCAGAATCATTTTGCTGGTAGAGAAAGAAGGAATGCTCTGATATGAGAATGATATCTGTATTTTGTGCAATAAATTATGTTATAATAGATCAAATATCTAAAACATACCAACACCAGCCTGAAGGACCTGCTTCCAGGTAGAAAAAGGTATCTTGTTTGTAGTTAGATTTAGATATGTAATAATATCAGCAAACTTACAGTGCTGTGTGGCTTCAAAACTTCCTGTCCACTTTCAGTGAAAGACATCTATGCATAAAATATTTATATAGAATATTAAATCAAACAGAAAGCACATACTTGCTTGGTTGCAACCAGCTGTAGGTCATAAAAACACATGATAAACATATGCTAGAGTGATTGGAAATATTTACTGACATCCTGACTCTTGATAAATAGAATGACTTGTCAACATTTGAAAATCTCACCTTCTAAGAATAACATAGATGACCTGATAAATCATCAGCAGATACATTTCTTTATCATGAACTTACATCCTGTTGAAAGTATTATAAGAAATATGAGATTAGTACACACAGGGAAACATACCAGCTATTAAATTATAAAGAAGTTATTAAAGGAAGGGCAGAGACAGAATCATTAGCATGATCACCCCACAAACATGCCACAATGCACAACTCACCTCCTATGATGTCCAATGCAGGATAAAGAGTGGAAATGGAATCATCAGCATGGTCACCCCACAAACATGCCACAATGCACAACTCACCTCCTATGATGTCCAATGCAGGATGAAGAGTGGAGATAGAATCATCAGCATGGTCACCCCATAAATATGCCACAATGCACAACTCACCTGCTATGATGTCCAATGCAGGATGAAGAGTGGAGATGGAATCATCAGCATGGCCACCCCACAAACATGCCACAATGCACAACTCACCCACTATGATGTTCAATGCAGGATGAAGAGTGGAGATGGAATCATCAGCATGGTCACCCCACAAACATGCCACAATGCACAACTCACCCACTACAATGTTCAATGCAGGATGAAGAGTGGAGATGGAATCATCAGCATGGTTACCCCACAAACATGCCACAATGCACAACTCACCCACTATGATGTTCAATGCAGGATGAAGAGTGGAGATGGAATCATCAGCATGGTTACCCCACAAACATGCCACAATGCACAACTCACAAACTATGATGTCCAATGCAGGATAAAGAGTGGAAATGGAATCATCAGCATGGTCACCCCACAAACATGCCACAATGCACAACTCACCCGCTATGATGTCCAATGCAGGATAAAGAGTGGAAATGGAATCATCAGCATGGTCACCCCACAAACAGGCCACAATGCACAACTCACCCCCTATGATGTCCAATGCAGGATGAAGAGTGGAGATGGAATCATCAGCATGATCACCCCACAAACAGGCCACAATGCACAACTCACCCCCTACAACAGACATTATCCAATCATTAGCATAATCACCATATCAGATTTCCAAGACATCACCCATCAACTGTAATTTCCAAAGTGGATTTTGAAGTGGAGATGGATCTATCAACATGAATACCAGGTGCTACTATGATGCACAACTCACCTCCTAAGATGTGCAAAGCAACATGAACAACAAGCAAGAATCATCAGCATGATCACCTAGGCAGTATGATACAGTCCACAACTTACACTCTGATTTCCAAGGCATCATATTAACAATTACATGATCATCAGCATGTTCAACTCCATATGTTATTTTGTATGACTCACTATGATTATCAAGTAACATAGGATTGAAGACACCAATTAATTTACCATACACAATTTGGTGTGGGAATGTCTCTCACCTGAACATGAGGGAACCACGATGCAAGCCTCTGAAGTTCTACTTTATCCATATTGGTTATTGGGAGTAATGACTTGTGTACTTGGTCTGTAGAATAGATCAAGCTTTATTGGAATAACAGTGTCAGATAATCAAGACATGACAGCCTGTTTTGCTAACCCACTCTTGAACTGCAAATCTCACACAAAGCTCCAAATTCACTTTCTGTGCTGAGATTAGCAACTTTTGCAAAACCTTTTCGTTCAGGGCATCTGCAGTGGCTGCCAACACTTTACTGCACCCCTCGTTAGACTTGTGCATGCCTCGTAAAAGATAGAGTGAGATTCAGTATTTGGATGAGGAAAGATAGAATATAAACCTCCAATGCGGACAAAGGACCTTGGAGCATACTTCAATCGAGAAAGACGGCCCCATATGTCAGCTCTACCAAATATTTCTTCGATCAGTGGCTCGGCTTTTGACAGCCGCTCTTGTAATGGTAGTCGTCGATCAGTAGGCGCCAACTTTCCCAGTGCTACAGGCAGCAGCGCGTCGAATTTCGTGAATAACACTATGACAGGAACTGGGAGATCACTGGCATAAGTCCGAGAAGACAACAATAGCATAGGGTTCACCATTCCCAGGATCACATTCGTCAAAGAACATTTCCTCAGAGCGTTGGATTGCTCGGTGATGCTTGTCCATCGGAATGCAGTACCTGCATGAAACGTGAGTAAATACCGTGAAGCAATTGTCCTATTTACAATATAGCGTGGATACGCTTCTTGAGAATGACGGTCTTGGCACGATCTGCGACGAATTTCTTCATTTGCAAGAACTCGTCTTTACTACCGGCTTCGAAGCCTCGAGAATCGTGAAAGATGAGCTTGTCATTGCTCCGGAATATCAGCTCGTCCTCGACATTGTGCAGTCC
>JBBPNA010000229.1:0-42556 GCA_038090555.1 Boletus subcaerulescens | reverse complement strand
CACCCACACCCACACCCCTCCCAGACCCTAACCTCATGTCGACCAACCGCCCCATCGTTGACCCTGACGACACAATGTGCTGCGATAACAACGGCGTCGGTATGCGCGTGTCTATCCGCCGGATAAGTTGCACACTCCGATGTGGCTCTTGGTCAACCATGGCCGTGTCCATACGGTACACCACCGCGAGCTGCTCATGGAAAGTGTGAGTGAAATGAATGATTCAAATCAAGACAATTCGGAACGGAAAAGAAGAAGAACACAGGGGATACGTACGTCATGCGCAAATTTACGTCGATCGGGAGGCATGTGTGGCAACACTTGCAAGCGTCGATCCGAGGTGACGAAACTGCACCAATTACAAACAGCCATCAATGAGGCTACAGCCTTGAGACAGCAAGAGAAACGCACTCTGCGAACGCCTTCTCCACGACACCCACAAACTTGGGCCCCAAGCCCCTCGCAATGCCGACCAACTCAGGCGAATACGTCACCTTGCCTCTTGCCTCGCGCTTTTCCTCGCTGATACCCAGTGCCTCCGCCAGTCTCATGTTGCGCTTTTTGATCTCGCATTCGCCCGTACAGGCGAGCGTGAGTTTCGTCCCCGAACACGGCACCGTCGAGCGCAGGTTGCCACAAGGACACGTATGCGTCACGGGGGCGAGACAGGGCTCGGTTTCAGGGCAGGCGGTGGGGGCGTGGCATGGTTGTGTGCAAGGGTGCTGCTCTGGGAAGCTGAGGGGGGGAAGGCAATGCGAGACATGAGCGTGGACGCAGAGACGAACAAGGACACGCGACGCACCATGATTTACGGGGTTTACCACAGACAGCGGTACACGACCCACACGAGTCAACGTGGCAGGGCCGTTCGCAGTGATGGAACCCGCACCCCATGAGTCTGGTGTCACCAAGAAAAAGAAAACGTCATCAGCGCCGATCCAACCACGACCAACACAACGCACTTTCCACACACGGTCCCACAGCTCACTCTCTCCTGTGAACACCTGACATTGCCCACGCGCTTCTTCCCGCATGCGCACACTTTTTCCGTCAAAAACGGACACGGCGGACACGCCCCACCAACCTCGCTCTGTTCTTCTCGCAACCCCAGTCCTTCATCTGCCATATCCACTCCGGCAATGACAACCTCTTCATGACACGCATGGGGTACATGTGGATGTCCACATGCCGGCGGGGGCCGCGCACACGGATACACACAGCGTAACCGTGTTCCGCACGAGATTGGCGGTTCCAACACCGTTCGGCCACAGGGACAGACAAGTTCCTCAAACACCCCCCTCGGACACATTCCACATAGTCCCTTGTGGTCACGCCGCTCACAGCGGTGGTTCCCACACGGAAGAATGCGACCACATGGGTGGTCGCACTCATGTAGGTCGAGCTGGAGCTGCGCGTCGAGGTCGGTGCGCAGGGGGTCACGTCGCTTGGAAGACTTGGCAGCAGCGGCGCGTTGGAGGGACGCAAGCGATGCGAGGGGACAGCAAATGCGTCCGCATTGGTGTCGTCCGCAGGAACGGAGAGCTTGGCAAGGTTTGTCGCAGAAAATGGTCTCGCTCGCAGGGGTGTCGCTATCAGCGGGGTGTTGCTCGAAGACGGCATCGCCGCAGGGTGCTGTGTGTTTTGTGGCGCCACAGCGACAGGTGCGTTCGACTCGTTTAGTACAGGGTGGGCAGGGGTCCCAGTGGCAGGTCGCTTGGCAGAGATGACCGCACGGTAGGGGCTTTGAGCAGGGGGAGGTACAAGTAGGGAGGGGGGATGTACACGTAGTGCGCGGGGGGAGGAGTGTAGTAGATGAACGCTTACTGTTACCTGCGAGTTCGTCGGATGAACGGGCGATACGACATCGACCACATGCGCAAGAAACGATGCGTTCGGGGTCGAATGGACATGGGACGGGCGTCCGAGAAGGTGGGTGACAGAGCTTGGAACATGCGTGGTGTGAGCAGGCGAACGGACTTGAGACTTGTATTAGTAGAACACAAGTTTTGATTTTAAAAATGGCCATACCGCTCGCATGCATGACCACATCCATAACTTCCCATCCATACTTGCTCAGAACCATCGTCGTTGACGACAACGCACTTGGTACTATCCTCAACTTTGACCTTGCCACACCCGACATATTTTGTTTGTCGCCCGCACCAACACTGAGATTTTTCTCGCTCTGAACAAGGCGAACACTGGCCCTCGTGGCATGTCTCCGGGCACAAATGTTCCGGGTTGCCACACCGCAACGGTTTGAGGCACGGTTGCGAGCACGAAAAAGAGAGCGCCGTCCCACCGACTTGACACTTTGCGCTATGTCTCTCCTTGCCGCAAAAACATGCCGCCTGAATGGTCACCGCACACGGTGGACACGGTCCCGGATGACACGGCAACGGACATGCATGTGCACACGCCGATCGCCGGCGCGAACACGGTTGTGCGCACGAATGTGGTGTTGCGATACGCGGAGGCGCTGGGTTGTGCATGCGCAGACAAAAACACCTGTATCGTGCGACGAGCACATCATCAACCAAGGACACAAATAAAAAGACCAGAGGGGAGTGCGTACATGTAATTGTGTGGTACCGCCTGGCGCGTCGCACGACACCCTGGACAACGCCATTCCCCAGGGCGGGATTCGCCTCTGGCACGCCATGCTTCCTCGATGTCCTTGACGCTTTTCTCCGCCCAGGCGCGTATACACTTGATATGGAACGTGCTCCAGCAACACTGGGACCCATCTACGTCCTTGTCGTCGAGGCTAAGGGGAGGGGAACACGACCAGGTCGCTTGTTCAGGTCGGATGGAGTTGAAGCAGATTGGGCAGTCGGCAAACGGGGGCGTGCGAAGGGCGTGCGTGAGCGTCGAGGTGAGGTCATCACCAGGTGGTTCTCGGGGTCGTCGTGGAGGGTTGTGCTTGCGTTTTTCGGCAGGAGGGGGCCCGGACTGCGCTTGCGCTTCTGGCGCCTCTGTGAGCTTAGCCCTGAACCTCTCTCGGCGGGAAGGGCGGGGTTGGTGGGATGGCCCTGGTTCGTTGGACCGGGGCGGACACCGTTGTGATTCTGAAGGAGGTTGCACGTCGTGCGAGGGTATGTCTCGTTGGGTATTCGGATGACTTTGCAGTGTAGCAGTCGAGGCAGTGTCGAGATCGGTTCTCGCTTGTGATGGTGGTTTGCCTCTCCCTCGACCACGGTGTTGGTGTCCCCGGCGACGATCTTGCTGACGTTGGGTATTATCAGGTGGTGGTGGTGGCATAAGTGTGTCTGACGAACAACAAATGCCCTCGATTTTATGACATGCCCACGATGATGACTCAGTCTAGTATCACGGCCCCGTAATTAGATTGAATCGTACATGACTCGCAGTGACATCCAGAGTCATGCTAACGAGAAATAACCCATCTCATGCCCTCGTACACTCCCAAAAGAAATCCTACCCGTTCCCCATCTCCTACCAACACATCGCCACGCGCCCTCTCTGCAAGCGATCAGCGCCAACCTGTCCAAAAACAGGGTTATGACGAACTCTCAGCTTCGACGGCTGTCCGTTTCCCCCGCTTCTCCTTGAGCGCACGTTCCATCTCCTCAAACGCATCGAGGACAGCACCCTTGGTTTTTTCTGCAGTTGTGGGCGAGGAGTCGGCGTGCGTCACTTTACCAGTGCGAATGTCGGCGGGCCATTCAGTCTCGGGTATGTGTCGTGCAGCGAGGGCGGTACGAAGCGTCATCACAGAGTCCTTGTACGCAGTGAGCGCCTCTTCGTACAAGTCGTACACGCACACCGCGCACCCGGACATGCAGCACTCTGCGGTCGGGTGAGATACGTCAGCCATCGAATGATCAAAGAATGGTGACACACCATCGTCTGCGGGCGCACGGGGCTCTTGTGGTATAACAAAGCCTGCGATGGTATCTGGGGGTTTGGATGTCCGAGCTCCATCTGCAATCTGGGAGCTTTGGGAGAGCACCGAAACGTGCTCAGACTTGGCTCGCGTAGAGTTTTCGAGTCTACGATAGCGCTCTGTGAGATTTTGACCTCGCCGTGGGGTGGGAACACTACTAGACCCGAACCGGACGCGGAGGACGACAGGGCGGCGAAGAGACCATGGCAAGGGAGACAGCATGCATGAGAAGGATACATCCAGATTTGGCAAGTAATCGGCGTATCGGAAAAAGCCGGCATTGCAAGATTCAGATTGTCATGGTACAAAGGCTTCAGCAAGAGGACGTACAGTAGTACAATATGGTAAAAGAGTTGTATAAACGACACACCAAAGTTGAACATTCAGAGACCGACATGTATAAACGGAAGCCAGTCGACGAACGACACCTTGCTATTCTCCTGAAGCCGTCCGACTGCATCGTGCAGCGCTCGTGCAGCCTCACGGTAATCCGGCACGCTCCCGTTCCGGAAGAGCTGCTCGTATACGTACCTTGCCACACGAGGCGCAAGCTTGTCGCTGATCGACCACATCGTACCAACGACGCCCCCGTATCCCGCAAACAACATTCCAGCAGCGATATGAATTGCCTCGTCGGTCAGTTTCCCATCACCCGTTGCAGTCTGACATGCGGATAGAAAGGCAAGCCCACCACGAGGTCGGGACAACGTGATGATGTCTGATAGCTTCAACCGGCGACCATCGGCGAGACAGAGTCCACTGTCAGCTGGCCGTGCGGAATCTTGGATTCCATGGCATGCAAAATGGCACCAGTCCGCGTCCTTCAGTAGGTGAAGCACTTCCTCGACCGTTCCGATAGAGGACTCAACGAGGGTGGTTTGTGCTGAAGGCGAATTCCTGATTACCTCCCTGATGTACCTCAACTCAGCATCCACACCTGGAAGCCGGGATTGTCCGT
Source organism: Boletus subcaerulescens (assembly GCA_038090555.1). Lineage (NCBI taxonomy): Eukaryota > Fungi > Basidiomycota > Agaricomycetes > Boletales > Boletaceae > Boletus > Boletus subcaerulescens. The sequence goes on along the minus strand of JBBPNA010000229.1, from coordinate 37,691 downwards.
CCGAGGGAGGCTGACGAATAGCAAGAAGGCAGACGCCACTGCTGGATACGGCATCGGATTTGGGCGGTGACTGTAAAAGGGTGCTGAGGGTAGGAATGTATGAGGAGACGACGAAATCGGACACTTTGTTCCCGGGTTCTGAAGATTGAGCACCATAAAGACCGGCCGCATGAATAGGAAGAAACACGAATGGCCCAGTAGGACACCAGAAAATGCGTGATAGGTCCCCAGGAGTCTGTTATATGACGCAGATAAGCAAATTAGCTAGAAATTCATGTGAACCGACATCACATACCGTGATATCAAGGGCATCCAAGACCGGCTTGACGACGCCGTTCCACAGGGTAGATAAGAGAGACTCCCACTTCATACGCCCCCGCAAGTGACGTTTTCCCTCCCTGTCGTCATGGCTCATGTCGCGAGCGTCACGAAGCAGAACCTCCAGCATATTCTGGAGACCCGCAGATCGCCGGAAAGAGAATTTGGGGAGCGGGACATGAATTACATTCTCCTTGTCAGCAATGACAATCAACGCATCGCAACGGCTCTTGGAAGCATTGAGAATGACCACCGGTCCAGAGTGAGCTGAAGCACGGAGCTGAGAGAACTCTTTTTGAAGGAGGAATCGCTCGAAGCCAGGGAATCCCCGAATCTCGTGGAGCAATTTATCTCGTTCAATCGCAAGCCTATGGTGTCTGTCAGCTTCTTGTTTCAAAGTGTCCGTCACTCGACGCTCCGCACTATGAGCCTGCCCCGGCAGTGAGGACGAGGATTGTTCGCGAGTAGAACTAACATGCTCCAACGCGACGGATAGTTCCTCAAGTCTACGGGCATGATCTGGATGTGCGGACGACAATTCTTCATAGGAACTGCGAAGCTGAAATAGTTCCCCCCAGACGATTGAACGTCCTTGCTCCAGCCATTCCACAGCAGTTTCTGGCATTCCCAGCTCGAGAGCTGCTGCTGCTGCATCCCGCACTACATCAGCAGCTGGTAAAAGTTCACGGTAGCGGTGTGAAAGGGAGAGTCCTATCCACGCAAGTTGAGGCAGGAGAGAAATGGCAACCGAATACGCGCGAAGGAGAGTGTGATGTTGTAGAGCACGGGCACGTGCGATCCATTTCCGTGATGCGCGAAATCGATCCGTAGTGCGACCCACGGAAGCACAAGCTGCTTGTGAGTAGAGTGGAATTGCCGCCTCCGAGATGTGGCTCGGCTCGTCGAGATGTCCGGAAAGAACATAGAAGGACTCAGCCAAGCTTTCCAGGCGAGTAGGTCTGTCGGGGTGTCCTTCAGGGGTTAGATCAACAGCGACCTTCTGCGTCGAAATTGCCTGCTCAAGGTCATTCAGTTCTCCGAGGCGCTCAAAACGTGTGACCAAGGAGCTGCCAAGGTTGTTCAGCAGACGAGGCTTGTCAGGGTGATCTTCAGGAGTGAGGTCAATAGCGTCCTTGTACTTCAAAATTGCTTGTTCGAGGTCAATCAGCTCGCCGGTGTGCCTAAACTGAGTAAGGAAAGAGTTCGCGAGGCTTTCTAGACGAGCAGGTCTGTTGGGGTGACCTTCTTGGGTGAGATCGATAGCGTCCTTCTGCCTTGAGATCGCTCGTTCGAGGTCACTTGGCTCGCTGAAGCAATCAAAACGAGCTCTGAAGATGTTGCCGAGGTTACCTATGTAAGTAGATTTCTCGGGATCGTCATCGGAGGTGAGGTCAACAGCCTCCTTGAGCCTCGAGATCGCTTGCTCGAGGTCACTCGGCTCGCCAAATTGCTTGAAACGAGCGAAGAAGGAGTTTCCGAGGTTATTCAAACTGACAGGCTTTACGGGATGATCATCTGGGGTGAGATCAATAGCATCCTTGTGTCTCGAAATCATCTCCTCGAGGTCGCCCAATTCACCAAGGCGATCAAATCGAGCACCGATGGAACTACCGAGGCTATTCAGATAGGTGGGTTTCCCAGGATGGCCATCGGGTGTGAGGTCAACGGCTGCCTGGTTCCTTGAAATCGCTTTCTCGAGGTCACCTATCTCGCCGACTCTCCTGAAACGAATGAAGAGGGTGCCCCCGAGGTTGTGCAGACGGCCAGGTTTGTCGGGGTGACCATCAGGGGTGAGGTCAACAGCGTCCTCCTGTCTCGAAACCGCTTGCTCGAGATCATTCAGCTCGCCAATACGCTGGAAATGAGAGGCGAGGGAGTTCCCGAGATTGTTTAGGGAAGCGGATTTGTCAGGGTGACCATCAGGCATTTGGTCAACGGCTTCTGTGTACCTCGAAATTGCTTGTTCGAGGTCATGTAGCTCGCCAAGGCGCTCAAAACGCGCGAAGAAGGAGCTGCCCAGGTTGTTCAGATGGCTAGGTTTTCGGGAGTGACCGTCAGGGGTGAGATCAACAGCCTCTTTATGTCTCAAAATTGCTTGATCGATGTCTCTCAGCTCGCCAAGTCGCGAGAAACGAGCTGCGAATGAGTTGCCAAGGGTGTTTAAATAGATGGGTTTCTCAGAGTCACCATCAGGTGTAAGAGCAACACCGTCCTTGTGCTTTGAAATCGCTTGCTCGAGGTCACCCAGTTCGCCAAAGTGCTTGAAACGAGCGAGGAAAGAACTGCCGAGGTTGATTAGATGACGGGGTTTGTTAAGGTCACCATCAGGTATGAGGTACGCAGCATCCCTGTGCAACGAAAGTGCTTTCTCTATGTCACTGAGTTCGCCAATGCGTTCGAAACGGTTGAGGAACATGTTGCCAAGGTTGTGCATACGCTGAGGTTTCTCCGGGTCACCATCGGGGATCAGGTCGACAGCGTCCTTTAGCGCCGGGATTGCTTGATCAAGGTCGTTGAGTTCGCGGAGACAGTCGAAACGATCGGCCAAGGCCATACCGAGGGTATACAGGCGGCCAGGTTTGACTATATGACCATCAGGGGTGAGGTCAACAGCATCCTTCAGCCTCGAAATCGCTTGCTCGACGTCTCTCAATTCACCGGCATGCTCGAAACGAGCTCTGAGACAGGCGCCGAGGTTGCTTAGATGGAGAGATTTGTCAGGGTGACCATTGGGTGTGAGGTCAAGAGCATCCCTGTGGATCGAAATCGCTTGCTCGATGTCACTCAGTTCTCCGAGGCTCCGGAAACGAGTGACGAAGCAATAGCCAAGGTTGGCCAGACGATCAGGTTTTTTGGGGTGACCATCAAGAGTGAGGTCAACGGCGTTTCTGTGCCTCGAAATTGCTTGCTCGAGGTCACTAAATACCCCAAGGCGCTCGAAACGAGCCTTCAAGGAGATGCCAAGAATGTCCAGATTGCGAGGTTTGTTGGGGTGATGGTCAGGGGTGAGGTCAATAGCGTCGTTTAGCCTTGAAATTGCTTCCTCTAGGTCACCCAGTGCGCCAACGTGCTTAAAACGAGTAAACAAGGAGAGGCCAAGACTGTACAGCTGGCCAAGTTTGTAGGGGTGAGTGTCGGATATGAGGCTAACAGCGTCCTTCAGTGTTAAAATCGATTGCTCGAGATCCTTCAGTTCTCCGAGGCAATCATAACGAGTTTTGAGGGAGCGGCCAACATTAGCCAGACGGCCATGTTTGTTAGGGTCGCCACCGGGGCTAAGGTCAACTGCTTCCTTGTAACTCGAGATTGCTTGCTCGAGGTCGTTCAGTTCACCGAGACGCTCGAAACGCGTGAGGAAAGAATTGCCGAGGGCATTCAGGCGGCGAGCTTTGTCACGATGACCATCAGAAGTGAGATGGACAGTCTCCTTCTGCCTCAAAATTGCTTCTTCGAGGTCGCTTAGTTCGTTGAGGCGTTCGAAACGAGCGAGGAAGGAGGTGGCGAGGTCGTCCAGACGGCCAGGTTTCTCGGGGTCACCATCAGAGGTGAGGGCAATAGCGAGCCTCTGCCTCGAAATTGCTTGTTCGAGGTCACTAAGGTTCCCAACTTGCATGAAACATGTGCTGAATGATTTGCCTAGGTTCTGCAGACATCCGGGTTTGCTAGGATGATCATTAGGGATGAGATCAGCAACATCCCTCGCCTCCTCGAGGTCGCTCCGCTCGCCAAAGCGCTGAAAACGAATGAGGAGGGCGTTCCCAAGGTTGTTTAGACGACTGGGTTTGTCGGGGTGACCATCGGGCGTGAGGTTAAAAGCGTCCCTCTGCCATGAAATTGCTTCCCGGAGGTCACTCAGGTCGCCGGTGCGCCCAAAACGAGTGAAGAAGCAAAGGCCGAGATTGCATAAACACATGGATTTCTCAGGATGACCATCAGGGATAAGGTGAACGACGTCCTTGTGGCTCGAAATCGCTCGATCAAGGCCATTTAACTCGCCGAGGAGGTTGAATCGATACGATAACGCCACACCGAGATTCGTTACCCCAGTAAAGTACCGGTGATCCGAAACAGGAGTAGACGCGATGAATGCCTCCAAAACTGGAACTGCCTGTTGGAGGTCGGCTAAATGACCCGACTGCCTGAAACGGAGCAACAAGCTGGTACCCAAAGTCCATGGATCCTCTTTTGCGCCCTCAGCCGGTTCCTGCACCGCGGATAATTGGCCACCCGCTGCAACTGCTTTAACAAAGCTCTTTCTGCGTCCAGCACGCATCTCGAGTAAAGAAATCACGGCTCGCTTCTCATGACTCCCTGCAGAGGTGAGGCCCATCGCCTCGTGCAGCAATAACTCGGCCTGTGTTGCGTCGTCTTCGCGTTGACGCTTCGCGAATCGCGCCAAAAGCACCATGGATAATTGAATCAGCGTGAAGGGCCGGTCCGGGTGGCGGACAGGACGTGCAGCAAGTGCGTTGCGATACAGAGAAAGCGGGACGTCAAAGCAAGAATCGGTGTTGTCGAACCGACGGTGGTTGAATTTTGCAGCCGCCAAATTTGACAGAGCCGCCGCACGACATGGGTGGTCAAGAGGACAAATATCGAGTGCGCGCTGAAAATGTTCGATCGAACGCTCGAGATCCTGTCTTTCCATGTGCTTTCGGTAACGTGAGAGGGCAGTGTGGCCTTGGTTTGTCGCGTCTTCCAGCGGGTTTCGTGATTCTGTAGTTGACTGTTGGCACACAATCGTTAACGATGTGGATACTGAAAAAAAAATTGCCTACTTACGTGATAAGGATGAAGGTCCACTGATAAATCACCGTTCTCGCGCTTCCACCGGTTGGCAGTCACCGAAACAGACGAACACGGATTCACGATTTCGGCATCCGCTGGGCAAAAGGTAAACGCTACAGCGCTTCAGCGCTCAGATACGTGTACAAAACTCTATCCTACTCACGAACGTCATTTGCACTGCAATCCAGTAGATGTTTCACGGGAATCGACAACTTTCGCAGTTGTTCCCCATCACCTAGCATAGGCCGGAACTCGAAGGATGCATGGACCCCAAGACAAATGGTGGAAGAAAGATCAGACGGGCTGCGACCGCTGTCAGTACTAACGTGGCGCAAAAGAGCCTCGAAAAGGCTCACATTGGAATCGGCCCATCCCATTCGATAACATCAGCAATGACCGAAACTGGATTATTTTCAGTTCTCCACTGTCGACCACTGTGCTGCACTGTAGCGTAAAAGCCGACAGGGAGGCGTCCAAGATTAATATCAACATTTGTGGCTCGGATACCTGCCTTGTCGTTAGCAACCTTTGCAAGCTATGAGGACAAATCAGCTGCATACTCGTAATAACCATCATGTCTTCGTTCTCTGGTTGCGTTGCGGAGCCCGAGAGGGTGGACACATCCCGCAGTTGTTTCCCAGATTTGCTTTTTTCCTCATTCAACCCTGGTTTCTGTTCCAAACACTGTTCGGGGGTGGCGGCGAAGATCTCAGATAGTGGTACGCTATCCTGTTGGCTGGATTAGTTGGAAAAGTAAGTACTGAGTCTCGAAACCCACCGTCAGGGTATCAGTAGATATCCTTGATTCAGGTTGTGATTGTTGATTGGTGCTCGAATCGCTGGCCATCGTTGTTCAGATCGACTCAGGAAAGTAGACGCGCTGGAATCCTGAAGGGGACGTGCCTATCAAGTGGGGCAGTGCGGAGCTGAGAATATTCAGTAACATTTACATAAAGCGATGGTCAGGGTATTATTGGATGTCCTAATTGACCATTCATCAAGCTCGCCGCCAGCTGTTGGCGATGGAACGTATTTCAGTACTCCCCAAGTCATGCGCGCCAACTTGGAGTAAACTACAAACGTGATTCACCTCCTAGCCTGCAAACAATTTGCTTGCAGTAATATGGACAGTTTCAAGCGACGTGCATTAACTGCGAGATCCCGAGAATTTGTTGGCATTGGTGAACGGACTGGGCGGAGGTAAGTATCAGGTAATGATACTTGCAGCCAAGGCGTCCAGCAGCTGACTAAGCAGCAGTTTCACTGTTCAAGTTCGCCGACCAAACGTCCTACTAACTAGTTCAATTCCTAGTTCAACCGTATCAAGCCTTTCAATGAGAGGTTACCTTGCTTTCCCACCTCCGACCTATAGCGCGAGCACGCCAGTCCTACCACTGAAAGTCGCCGAGGCCACCAGCGCATGCACCACGTGGGGCAATCACCAGGGTTTCCACGATACAGGACAACCCAAGGACGGTGGCAGCGCGGAGCAGGCGATGGAAGGGGAGAGACGAAAAAGACGCGACTGCGAGCGTACGCTCAGTGAGCGCAGCGAGATCGAGTGGGTGCGGGCGGGCGGGGTTCTCCGAGACGCGTTCGGCCGGCGGGACATGGGACGCACGGAGCGGATACGCCAGGATTTGAAGGTACAAGACGTGGAGAGGGAGAAGACGGCAAGGTGGGAGGCGTATGAGGCTCGTTGGCGCGCGATGCAGTCGTCCATGGCGCCGATTGGGTTTGTCGAGTTTCCGTGGCCACTCAGGGAGCGCGTGTCGAGCCGGGATCTCAGTGCGCTCACGCGCGGTGCAGTGTCTGACTTTCTGCTCGAGAGCTTGGCGGTCAGGACGAATACGACGACGAGAAGGGAGAGGATACGGAGTTCGTTGCTTCGTTGGCACCCTGATAAGATGTCGCTCGTACTCGGTCGTGTAGTACTCGACGACCTGGAGCTCGTGCGAGAAGGGATCCATGTCGTGTTTAGTATTCTCAAGGCGTTGCAGGACGCTAGGAACGATTGAATAGCTAGTACAGGGGACTTATATAATCTGTTTTGACTTGATCTCGAACAACCATGTCTACCTCGACAGCATATCAGTCATTTTCTTTGGCCAACCAGGTACAGCAAATCTCCCCAAAGGACGAGATATACGCCTTTGACGTCAAGGCCAACAAACGCATACTTCAACAGGCACCATGGGACCAAGAGTAAGTGCTCATGCCATCCTTGCACGCTGCGATCCATGCTCATCATGACTGGACAGTCCACACTACTTCAAATCTTGCAAAATATCCGCTGTTGCACTGATCAAAATGGTTCGCCATCTTTCATACTTTTTGCCTTTCAACCCTTTGCTGTTGGTAATACTGCTGCTGTCGATAGGTCATACACGCGAGATCAGGCGTTCCACACGAAATCATGGGTCTCATGCAGGGAAAAGTCATTGGAAACGCGATCGTGATCATGGACTCCTTCGCATTGCCCGTCCAAGGCACCGAAACCCGTGTCAATGCCGCGAACGAAGCGAACGAATACATGGTTACATACACACAGGAGTGTGAAAAGGTACGGTTCCATGACACACTTTGGTAATGATGCGAGACCGATCAGTGTGGATTACCATCCCTCGTTCGAGTAGGTTAAACGACTAGAGAATGTGATTGGGTGGTATCATTCTCATCCGGGCTATGGGTGTTGGCTGTCTGGTATAGACGTCGACACGCAAATGAATAATCAGCAATTCCAAGATCCCTTCGTAGCCGTCGTCGTACGTCCAACATCGTCCCATCTTTGACCTTCTACCTCACCCTTCCATCTCCTCCAGATCGATCCTAACCGCACGATTTCAGCGGGAAAGGTTGACATCGGTGCTTTCCGCACTTACCCCAAAGACTATACCCCGCCGACGTCTTCCGCGTCTGAATACCAGTCCATCCCCCTTGCCAAGATCGAAGATTTCGGTGCCCATGCCAATCAATATTATCAGCTCGAAGTCGAGATTTTCAAGTCCAGTTTGGACGAGGAATTACTTGGGCTGTTGTGGAACAAATACTGGGTCAACACGTTGAGCGGGAGTAATTTGATCTCGGTACGTGTCCTTTCGACTTGGCAGTCTCTTACAGAACATAATCTGTCTGGTATGCTGTAGAATCGTGCCTATGCGGTATCGCAGATCGCAGATTTGCACGAGAAACTCGCGAGAGCGCAGACGGCAGTTGGTAACACACGGGCAACCGTACCGACACTGAAAGGTCAAGACGAAAAAGCATCCAACAAGGTATCGTACACCTCGCAATTTGGCTCAAAAGTTATTCTGATATGACCCTTCACAGCAAGAAGACAAGAAAAAGGAAGACAATCAACTCACCAAGGCCGTCAAAGACAGGTCTGTATTTCATCCCTCGTGTTCGCCCGTCCCGAGGGCTGAGCCTCGTCACGGTTCGGTTCACAGTCAGAAAATTGCTGCTGAAGCGCAACACGGCCTTATCTCGCAGATCCTCAAGGATGTCATCTTCTCGTCAAGACCGAGTGAAGACCCGGATGTATCGCGCGTGGCAAAGCTGGTAGATGCGACGATGCCGATCGGCTAATTGTATCAATAGGATATGCTGGGAGTGACACGAATATAATTCAGCGTTCAACAAGGTATATTTCCGATTGGTGACACTCTGGTCACACTACACGAGCATGGATCTCAACGTTGAGGCTGGAATATAAGCAGAAAGGATCGAGAAAGAGAAGCGAAACGATTCCCTATTTGTTGCGCGCAAGGGAGGTATGGCTCACTCTCGGCCTACTGACGGCAGATTCGTCATTTACCCCTTGCTATTACAATTCTACTGTTGTTCCCCTCTGAAACACCTTCGACGGGCCGACCTGTGACGTATTAGCCGAACCAGAGGAGTATGTCCAATATGGGTAAGCTATCTGATTTTCCCGAATGGCGTTACTGATTAGCCAACTTGCAGGAAGTTGTTCACACAGAGAAGCCCACGACGCGAAACATATCTAGGATGGAACCCATGATGAATTCCAATTGTACCTCTCTGTTGCTGCCAGTGGTTGGGCCTGTATTTTACGCAGTTTCGCGTTTGAAAAGGCGGGCCACAACTCAAGTTGCCTGGCATGATACGGAGAAACAGCCATCATGTCCCACCGATCAAGTTTTACTAGTGCAAGACCGAGGATATGCAGCCTTTACCTTTGTAACTGCATGGTAAGGCTCGTTCGCTTTCTGGGACAATCACATCATTCTTGCAAACTAATTGTTCGCTGCTGCTGTCGTGGAAACTGTTACTTGGAGTATTTCCTTCTCGTTCGGCGTCTTGATAGCTGACTATCTTCGGCTACCTGAGATAGGGTCTCAGCCGAATGTATCCACGCTCATACCCTTGGTTGGCACGTTACTTCCGGGATCATATAATGCTCGGGTGGTTCTCGTTTCACACTCATCGTTGAGCCAGCAGATACGGTGTTTGTCGTCGTCATGCTAGTTTCGCCGCCCTCAATCCACCGCGTCAAGCGGTGGAGGAGCTGAACTTGAGTACCTTCCAGACATCGTGGTGCGGGGTAGGACTCGGAGCGCTAGCCTTGTACAATTCTTCCAAGCCTAGCCGGATTCGACAGATCACTGGCAGAATAAATGAGAATATTTCTGAGGCACGCCGACCTCAGATTTCTATACTTTGGTTGCTGTGCACATTTGTGCGAGGGTCACGACTGCAGTACTGACTAGATCGCACGACAAACATGACGATACCAGCGCGACTAGCAAATATTAGGGAACCCAAGAAGCATCATAAACCATTACAACTCGGAATGCAATTCACGCAAGTCATGACATGTACAGGTACATAACACATTGAAGGTCGGGTAACATCGGGCAAAGAGTGCCATTTCTTCGATGACCATCCAAAGGCGCGATCAGAACACTCTTGGCGTAAACTTCCTACCACATTCCTCGAGTGCGTGTTCCACAACCTTCATCGCTTGCAGAACCCGTTCTTCTTCGAACCGCCGCCCGATCACTTGCACACCGACTGGTAACCCATCCATCGCGTCTGCATCATAGATAGAGTATGCGCCTTTGCCAAATGCACCCATCCGTTTAAATTCGTCGCTCTTTTGGAAGTCTCTGGGAAGCGCATCCAACTCTTTATCCACAAAGGTCACTGGAAGAACCCCGGCAACGCAGTCAACCTATTACCTATATTTAGTCATTCAGATGGTAGAAGTGAGATGTCGATGCGCACGATGTTACATATCATAGTCAATGCAGCGGAAATCAACGTGACCTTCTCGGCTGTCCCAGTCGGTATGGCCGGCATGGGGTGAGGAACAGTCAGGACAAAGTCCAAGCCCTCCGCATCCCAGGCATCATACCACTGTGCTCGATATTGATCCCGAATGACGACGAGTGCACGTTCCTCGGCTGCTGTCTTGGTGTGCAACGACTCCGTGAAAGATGCAGAGACCTCATCCCCTGTGAGGCTGCGAGTGAGCATAGCCAGGAACTTCTTAACAAATAATGGCATTTCCAGGAGGGACTTGGAGGCGCTCATGACAGGGTCGACCTTTTCATCTTTACGCAAGGGTTTGAAACACCCAGCCCCTTTTATGCGATCAGAAGTGCGTAAAAAGTAAAAGGGTGACAACTCACCCGCGTCAGAGAAGCACAACTGTAAGCCGACGCAGAAGGCCTCTGTAATGTGTGGAGGGGTGCTGAAGACGTTCTTGAGCATAGTTACGCATGGCATGAGATGGAAATACCCACAAATTTACGACCTCGTGCCCTTGTTTCTTCAATGCATTCAGAACAGTTTCCAAAGCTCGACGGCAGGCAGGAGACGGTGGCATGATCCCTATCAAGGATGTTTACATAGCCCTAACTTTAATAAGGAAGCCAAACACTCACCATCGTCCCATACAACCCCCCATCGTAGTTTTCTATCTTCAAGGTCAACTGTCCTCCAGGGTAACGGCACACACTGTCGCATCATGAGTTAAAGTGGGCGCTTGGCAGGTACCATCGCCCTCACCGTGTAATCATAATTCCATGGGTTCATGTCCACAACCCGCTTCCAGAATTCCTCCAAGTCTTCCAAGCGTCGTGCCAATGGGGAACACGAAGTACCGACAAACTCCTGACCAGGCAGTGGCGGTAATGCACCTAGAGACGGAAACCTGCCAATGGTGGACCGCATACCATATATACCGCAGCAATGAGCGGGCCACCGGACACTTCCCCCGATATCCGTACTGATCTCGATGAGGCTACCTCGACTGGCCAAAAGAGCGGCCCCACCACCCGTCGAAGCGCCACTCACAAATTTGGCGTTGTATGGGTTGCTTGTACGACCAAAGAGGTCCGAGGAAGTCTCGAGGCCAATGAGTCCAGGGGGTGTGGTTGTTTTCGCGTGTATGATTGCCCCGGCATCCCGTAAAAGTCGAACGATGGCGGCGGAGGACATCGAAGGCATGTTTGACCTCGACGAATAGCCTATCGTCGTATCGTAGCCCTCGACTTCGATGCAGTCCTTGACGCTGACAAGGACACCGGACAAGAGGCGAGCGGGTTCGGGGGTGCTTGACTTCTGACCGCTCCGCGTTGGTGACTTCGAGAACATGGACTCCTCCAACAAGACAGCAGCCAAACAATTGGTCGCTTTCTGAGCCGAGACGAGTTTCTTGCCATAGGCTTGCAGTATCGCCGACGTAGACAGTGTACCAGCTTCATGGTCATGTACGAGCTCACGTAACGAAAGATCGAGAATTTTATTGTCATGTTCGGTGCAACCTTCCGAGAACGAGTCTGGAAGGGCGTCAAGCTGCCGCTGGCGCTCCTGTTGTTTTGCAGCACTGAAAGATATGAGCGAACAGCCGTGCAGAGATCTTAGGATCTTACCAGTCCCGACGATGAGGAGAGACGGAGAACATGGTGGGTAATTTAGCAGACAAGGATGATGCGGCGGCGTCTCCTTATGTATGGCAAAGGTCCAAATATCACATTCAGCGCACTGTGGTGAATAAACGGCATCCTTGACCCTGCCACTGGATAACAACGGGCGAGGTCGTGAGAGAAATTTGACTAAACAATTGCGGCGGGAGACGGACGATGTAGAAGATAGCCAGCCGATTTGACTCGATTGAACTTTGCGAACCTGATGCGGGTGGTAGGAGGCTGAGAACAAATTTTCCGACCAGTGCACAAAACAACCGGGTGTTGTTCGATTAATAGTTTCCACCGCCTACTCACATACCGTGGTAGCTCGTAATCAAGTTGAGGGCTTGTAATCTGCCAGATCAAGGGTCCCAGTCGTGGTCGAGGACTGGTCATGACTGCCAGCATACTAGTCGACACTAGTAGGCGACCGATGGTCGGCCCAGGAACTTGAAGTGCTAGAAAGCAAACACCGGTGATTACTTTGATCTCCGGTGAGCCAGGATGAAATCATCTACTAATGCAACTAATGCAAGCGTTCGACAGCACAGTACCCCACCTCATGACACGAGTTGCTCTGCTTGTTAACCGCTTCCAGCGACTCTCCCGCAGTCAGACGGATTAACAAACTCAAATATTAATGATGGGTTTATTTACATGCCAATGGCGGAGTTAGACACTATTAATGAGCGCGACGGAACTTCTGAAGAAGAGGATGTATAGTTCATCCCTAATGAAACGTGACACCTCACAGAAGATATGACTGTGAACATGATGCGTATCAAGATTGTGTCGACGACAGCGTGGGACAGGCTGTGCCCAAGCTAATAACCTCCCGCAACTTTCAAAGATAAGTCTAGACTCTAGAAGCCAAACAGAAAACCAGTGGACTCACGAATACGTGGGAGAAATCACGTGAAAAGCATGACACGTCAATAAGCGTCAACAAAGACACCTCAACGATCTGTCGTGACCGCGTTCGTAGTGGACAATGATGCTACTTCACTCCAGTCCATTGTCGCTCACATGTTCCACTCCCAGTCGCTCCTCCTATTACTCTGCGCGGAGTCATCAACCTGTCAACTCCTCACCGCTCGCATCGCCCACGTATTCGTCTCCAACTCGCGGACTCCAGCAACGGCGGCGTGCACAGTATAAATCAATGACACCCTCATCCTACTGTTCGCCCGTCACTCGGGCTTCCGCAAAACTGCCCTTCCGCACCGGCAACCAAACGCCAGAAGAGCCACAAAAAGTATTTCTCAGGGAACGTTTCCAAGCCCGGTGTAGGGAACACGCACAGCAGCTCCGCGAGCGCACCGTCAACTCTCGCAGGAGCAGTGACATGTTCTCCGATGTCTTTATGGATTGCGATGACGATGAAGAAGAGTCGGATGATGTCATCATGCAAGATGAGGTGCGTTATCGTGCTTAGGGGCTCCGCGCGTTCCGCTGACGGTGAGTGTACGGAACGCAGCTCTTCCGAAGAATCATACAAAACACAAACCGTAAGAAAGAGCATTCGTACCGCGTCTCCTATGCCTTCGAAGTCGGCTCTTCCTTTGATCCAGATATGGAGGATCCGAGTGCGTGGGAAAACGAGCTCCGAGGCAAGTCCAGACGGCCAACATGTTGCGTCAACTTAGTCGCGTTTCTAGATCAAACATCCAATAGTACTGAACCAACCCCTGAGGATTTCGAGGAGGAGTTCCTTGAATATGCTGAGAAATGTGCAGCATTTGCGGACTTTGCAGATCTAGACCTTGAAGCCGACGACAGTGATATCGAAGAGTTACAATCCGAAGCGCCACGTGGAACGGGTCAACCACGAGACATGTGTCCAATAAGTGACATGGACATGTCTTGATCATTTTCTGCCTCTCTCGCGTTAGGTGATATTGCACGCTATGTATCAGTATTATTATGTTACTGCTCTCGATAAAGAAATGGAATGGCTCTGTTTTGTACCGCAGTGAGTGTTGGCCAGCGTGCATGAACTGACAGCGCATAGCGTGCCACCCTGTACCATAGCATCCAACTTGAACGCCTGGCAAGTACCCAAACCAATGTCTTTCTTATTTGACTCGGAGATGCTTGGCGTAACCTTGCTTGCACACGAGAACGGACCAGGTTGCGAACGTGGATCGTGCGGCCAGGAGAGACAGATCCTTGACGTTGAAAGTGGGTTCCGAGTCGAGATGAGATGGGGCACAACGATCGTCTCTTGGTAGTAACTCTTACAGGAAGACGACTGTCCACACAACTGGACAAAGTGACGGCGACATGGCGACTAGATCCTGTCAGTGGGCAAGTCAACGTAGCAAGTTTCAGTGTCCACGTCACGATCCTAACACAAGGAACGAAGTGGATGGCACTTTCGACAGACGTCCCGCAAGCAAGGTGACCTCTTTTGCGGATTCAAATGAGGCGTCGGCGCTTCAGTTGTTACTCTAGCAACGTTACAAGTACTTCTCCCGACGTGTATCACGTGTAAGTAAACGGTGCCTCTCGAGATTGGTGAGACACTATCGCGGGATTGGGACAGCCTCCCTGTTCATGGGCTGTATGAACAGGACAGAGATCGATGTTATCCAGTCACGAGAATACCATAGAACACCCTGCTTTCGACGCGCTTGCAGACATACACCTATGACGATCGGGATACACGTTCATCGACCACTTTCTATTTCCCAAGAAAGAAAAAACAACACTTGTGGATAGCACACAACCAGGTACTCAACGCTCGGCGACCAGCTCCCTATCACCTCCCCAGCGCTCTCATACTGCACTGACCACATTTACGAATCGTCGGCGCCCATCGCCAAGAGAACATCATCGAGCGGAACAATGGTCGTCATCGGCAAGAGGCTGTGCTCTGTGTTTTCTGCCGAGCTCTGATGCAGATGGCTGGATTCCTGCAAGTTGAGCACCAACCGCGACACCACTATCACGTTCACTCTGTGCAGGAGATATAGGTACTGCCCGATGTTGACATGGGCGATGCGAATGTACTCACGAATTAGTGAAAATGCCGCTGACTGACTTGTAATTGACCTAGCGGGGCATGCGTGGGTATTCAAATCACACGTGGCGACGGTACCGCGTGAAGTACCACCAACGATGACTCACGATAGCTAGCTGAAGTTGCAAGGGCTTTAGATTGTCGTTCATAAGCGTTGACAATGTGGCACCTCACCGAAAGGATGGCTATATTTGCAGCGTTCACACCGGATATGATTCTGTCCACATGGTGAGGTTCTCGGGAAACACAACATAGATGTCCACTCACGCAAAGTAAATAGCGCCTGCGTGCAAGACACATCAGAATGTATTTGAGTCATGCAAACATCAAAGGTGAAACACTGACCGTCACGTAGTAAGATATCTACAAGCGAATGCTCTCCCACTTCGCCAAGACAATACGATTTCCACAACGTCAGAACGAACATGATGGCATCAAATACCAACTGGCCACTCCATAGGATGGCCATGTCTGCACCGGAACCCCCAGTCAACGGTTGAACATGTGTGGTATCTTGGCGGCACACGAATGGAACACTCACGAAGTGCCCTGTGGACGTAACGGAAATACTGCTCTGCTCGTGCACGACACGGTGGTAAAATATGAGGGGTACTCACGAGGCCGTGTCAACATAGCAAATATATTTCATCCCCTCCACCCTGAAAGGATTGAAGAATGCCCACTGTTGTCCAGTATCCTATGTTAGAAGTGGCAATTGTGTCGGCCGAGGGGAACGCACAAAACTAAAGCAGAGAATCCCCACGGCAACAATGGACAGGGAGACCAAGATGATCCGACTCCTCTCATAGAGTACGTAAACACGTATGGCCATAATGGCTGTATGGTTAATGGTGATGTGGTACAAGGAGACAGCGAAGCGAATGGATTACCTGCGCAAAATAGTTGGGCGACTACGATCCCAACTCGTTCAGTGATTTCCAAGGTAAAACAGCTGAAGCAGCCATGATTTGCCATACTTTTGCTTGACAATGAGACAACTTACGTCTAGATGGAAACGCGGATAAACGAAAGAAGAGAGCATAGTAATCCAACTTACTTTGTTGCCATCAGGCCACAGTCGTGCGAATACTCGTATGACGTTGAATATCTGGAGACATAGAGCGAAGTAGCGATTGATAAAGAAGAGAACAAAACCCAAGTTGTAACGGGGTCGTCGCCAAAAGTAGCGGATCTCCGCAGGAAATGTGAGTACGTGATCGTAGAAGAGAATAGCTGTGAAAGCTCGTCACAGGAGAAATAGTGTCTGAGCATGATACGCACTGAAAGCTATGAGGTCGCCGACTTGTGAGATCTCCCTGCAGAGTGCATTGAGGACTCAGGAGGAACGTGTACAGTATCTTTCGAACACATTCATGATGACTCACGTTTGGGAAGACATTGAGACATTAAAGGGCCCAATCGTTAAAAGATGGGACTCACCAAGGGGGGTGTTATACGACGGCGGAACGGGAATTTGAAGCACTACATGTTTGTTGAAACATGATGACACCGGAACCACGAGCGGTACGAGCTCGATTGAGATTCCGAACGCAACTATTGGGGTGCCTGACCCAAGGCTCTGAGGTATAGCAGTAATCTGCTCGAATCCCCTGCAGCTAGCGTAAGAGAAAGCACATCTCTACTGACTGGACGTGATATTGCAAGATGACCAACTTGCGAGCGTGTGAATATTGAACTGTTGGTGGTTTGAAATACCACTCAGATGCCACATGCCACCTGCCAGTGCCACACGCTGCCGGTCAAAACAGTGCAAGGTTCGGGTGCAAGTCCGACCGCTTCCTGAGGCCTGAGGCCCGAACGTCGACGTTGAACCGCTGGCTCACTGTGGCAAGCCGATGGAAAAACACAGTATATTATCAGGCTTGTAGGCATTATTGATCCCGATTCTGCAGACAACTGATTTGAATACAGGGTGAAAAGAACAGCATCCTTGGTCCTTTAAACAGTGGATGGACTAGAGCCAATCCGTTAGGGAGGCGCGATCCCAGATGATCAATGACGACAGACGTCGCAATGTATGAAGGCAAGGTCCTTCAAACTGCTCCGAGTCGTTCGGACACGGTCTATTCCAAAGATCGTCAGCGCAGGATGGCAACTTCCTGATTTGGTTTCGTGAACTTGGAGACTTGCTTAATTTGGCGAGTAACACTCCTTTTTCGAGCAAGGACGTGACGCGCGGCCAGCGGAGGCATCCTCGAAGGATGCCTCCAACGATCTCTCAAAGGTTTCTCTTTTTCCGTCCACAGAACGGGCCCGTGCGTCACTTGCACTCCAAAGGATATAAAGAAGCCCCGTCTTCTCGTCCGCATGTCTTCCCCCCCCACCTTTTTTCTTTCTTTCTTTCTACCCCCACATCCACCTACTTCGTCCTTTCAGATTCCCCTTCGTCGTCGTTACAGAGCACTATTTACGTCAAGTCCGCTGATTCAGGCTTCTTTCGCTTCTCTTTCTCCTACTCGAGCGTCCCCGATTCACCGTCATGTGCCCTTCCCCTTCCTCGTCGCCGCAAACTCCCGTAACGACTTTAGACGAAACTCATACCACCGCAATTAAGTCCCCATTGCAAGAACACGCCACACAACCACAACCCGACTCCCCGTCGTCGTCGTCTAGCCACCCTCCTGCGTCACCTGCACCGCCCATTCCATCCTCTCTGCACAGCACCATCAATACCAGTACTTCCATGTCTGCGTTACAGTCACAAGTCCAGCCTAATTATTCTTCGCAAAACTTGACCACGGCTTCCATCTCAGCCAACAGTAATTCTTGTCTTATGTTTCCAGAGCCCGCAACATCATTGCGTCGCGACCAGTCTGCAAAAGTTTTATCTCAACCGCTCGATCCCGGTATTGTAGACCCAGCCTCTTTGTCTATGAAATCTTGCCAGTCCATCACACGTACGTCTCTTGGCTCCGCTATAGACAACGCTTCAATGACATCTTTTCTTCGTACAAGCTTCTTTTAGTTTTCCAGGTGCCTCCTCCGCGACTACATACGATCACATCTTCCCAACCTCTGCGGATTCCAATTGCGCGTTAAATGCAGCATCCTCGACCGAATCGATATCTGCTACCTCTCAACAGACGCCGAACGTTTATATTAATGGCCTCCCCCCTCACTTCTCTGAACAAGATCTCTTCGCTCTTGCTCGACCATTCGGTGATATCAAAAGCGTTCGCACATTCACTCGGCACGTGAGCGAGAAACCTACGTTGGTCTTTCCGATCATTGTCATTACGTATGGTGTGATTAACCTTCCCGTTTTTTGCTGTAGGGGTTACGGGTTCGTTC
The DNA here is from genome assembly GCA_038090555.1 of Boletus subcaerulescens. Classification (NCBI taxonomy): domain Eukaryota; kingdom Fungi; phylum Basidiomycota; class Agaricomycetes; order Boletales; family Boletaceae; genus Boletus; species Boletus subcaerulescens. The sequence continues at coordinate 19,313 of JBBPNA010000229.1, read as the reverse complement.
TGTGAGACCTTCCTGAAACATTGCGTGGTGGTAACACTCACATACTCGTAAAACTATGTAGGTTCGGCGATCTGGGTTCTGCGCAAAGGTGTATTGAGGGACTCCGGAAGCACCACAACCTTCATCCATCATTCTCCAAGGTGGGTTACGATTTGATTCCAACTCGTCTTTTTAACGTTCATCGCAGCAATTACATCGGATCCCCGGCACGGAATTCGCTCAGCACAATGCTGCCCAGTCGACCGATCAGGATGCGAATACCTTCAAGTCGCGCATGGAGAAACTCAAGGACGCTGCCTCGACTAATCTCTACATCGAAGGGTGAATCACTCTCCTTCTTCTTGTTACAATTACTAAATTTATCACAAGACTCCCGTTGTCAATAGACGAAGAGGTACCATCTGATACTTCCAGCGAAAGCGACAAAACCTGATACCTCGTGGTTTCACAGAGTCTTTCCGCTTTGATAATGCCACACAAGATCAAAAGTAGTCGCTTCTTTAAGACTAAATTAAGCCACCCTCCTCGTATCATCGCCTTCGTCCGGTACGTTTAACATCTTCCCTGCTTTCAGTCGACAGCTAACCTTGGGTCAAAGTCTCGAGACTCGCGCTGCAGCGGAGGAAACTATCGGAGGTTTGCACGGAAGGATGGTGCGCGGATGGAATGACCCCGGTTGCAGAATTTCTGTACGCTTTGCGGATAGTGCTGAGCAAAGAGAACTCAGAGTCTGTTTTTTTTTGTTGTTTCGTGATGCAGCTCTTACTCAAAAAGGATTATAGCGCGCTGAAAGGACGCTAAAGAACGGGGATCAGTCTCCTTCGCGGTTAACCATCGCTCAGGCTGCCCTGCTGAACCTCCGCGGCCAAGAACTTCAAGCAAATATCCGCGACGCTGCGGGGTGTACCCAGCGCCTCGCCAACTCGCGCTCGGATAATCAGGTCGCTCTCAACCCTAGCCGTGACTCTGTGTTTCTCCCCACAGCTCGTTCGTTACCTTCCAAGCTGTGCTACACCAGGGAGTCGCCATTGTTGGCCGCGTCAGCTCTTCCAAGCACCTCGGAGATGGACACTCCACTGCAATCGGTACAGAACGGCTACGAAGACGGATCGTTGAACAGTACGTTGAGAAGCTTAGCCCTCGACAACGAGTACCTCATGACGCAGCAGGCCCAGCTTCGGGCCCTTGCAAATGCTGCCTTGTTGTCTCCTAATCCACTTCCCATCGCGCTTCCCCGAGGCCATACTCAAGCACGCAACGGCTTCACTCCGACAGAGGAGCTCATTCTTGAAGCGCACGCGCAACATCTCCAAATGCAGGCACAATTGTCACATTCTTCGCCAGCATTTGACCCGATGTCCACGTTGAGAAAGCCTAATGCAAATGTCCGAACTTTCGCACCTCACGAACAACTCCAGCCACCAGGGCTTGTCGGAAAGGGAATGCTGTACCAGGATGCTTTGCCTACAATTTCGGAGGACGACTTGTATGCCATGGGTCACCCAGCCCGTGGCTTCGCGCCGGCCGCTCACGAGTTTCAAGGACTAGTCGACAGCTGTCTTCCCCACGTATCCGCTACGACGAGCGCCGTATTTATGCGCCCACCTAGCCGTGCAGTCAGCATCGTCCCGCCACCGCTAGATTACGAAGAGCCCGGGAAGCAAATAAAAAGCCGTCATCAACGTGCAGAGCGACCTGTTGGATCCAAACAGATATCATGCCTGTCTTCCTCCTTTAATAATCGCCAGTCTATCTCGTCCAACGAAAACAAGTCGCATCCTTCTTTGTTGCAAGCATCTACACGCCCGAATAATACAAGCAACGGTAGCAACGGCAACAGCAATACTAGCACTATTTCGTACGACAAGAATATCGAACTCCAGCACACGTATATGTATTCGCATGGCGATGGGCGAAACCCCCCCGAGAGCAAGGACCCACGCTTCCATGCCTCGTCTGTATCACACATCCACACCACGAAATCTTCAAAACTTGGTGAGCAACATACGACAATCAAGGAAGGACTGAAGTCTCCCGCCGTTGTCTCCCCTGCGCTTACGTACTCGTCCCGTACACCATCGACACTGAGCCCAGCCACACCGTTCTTTGGCTCTTTTGCGGGCAGTCAAGACGCCTTTGAAGTGATGACGATGGAGAACGTGGAAGTGGCAGAGAGAAAGCTGAAGGCGAGAGTGGGTAAGAACTGAGACAGGGTCGTCCCGTCGCCGTAATTTTTTTTTTGGTCAAGAGGCTGTCGCGTTCGTTTTCTTACCAGTACCTGCAGCTATCCTAGCACAATTCACAGTTACCAGTAGTCCATACTATTACTATTAGAATTCTTGGAGTCTTAGAACACGCGGATGTGGCTTGGTTGATTGCAAGCGCAAACCAGCTGCAGGTGCTTACTCCACGTTTGCACGCGTCTCCTGTTACAATGGTCAATTCCCCCAGCGCACACAGCTCTGACAGCTACCGCCGCGAGAGTTGACATGATTTACATTCGCATTTATCACTTGGCATTGGTGATGCCCCTTAGCTCCCCAGAGCCTACCACTCTGTAATGTCTGTCGAGGTGCTTGAATTATATGGGATCCTTCAAGTTGGAGCAATTGTCAATGAACATCTTGTTGACCAAACCGTTTGGATCGATTGCACGGTGCCGTCACATCAATTTGGACCTGACACCGTATACAAAAGTAATACTGACTATCTCATCGACGATTGGTTCGAAATGAGGCCACATTGTGGCTGAGCGGAGAATGAACGAGTCGAGTTGTAAAATAGGCGGGTTTTATTTTCTATTTTTTGTTTTCGCACCAGCATCGCTCGTTCTCGCGCCTTCTCTACACTCGTTCACCCTCCTCTTTCATCCATCACCATGTTTGGTCGCCGTATCCTCGCCGCTGTTGCCTTTGTAGCCACTTGTGCTCAAGCACAACTTTCCATCACCAACCCCAGCCCGTCTTCTTGGTGGGGTGCGTCCTGAGATCCCACCTTCATTCTCTGCCTCTAATCTTCTCCACCAGTCTCTGGTTCGGTGAACACACTTGCGTGGACCTGTGGCACGTCCACCTACTCCGCGTATACCGTTGTGTTAGTGCCAATGTTTTCCGTGTGCGACATCTGACTGACAGGGATAATGGGCCAGTCTGTCCAACTCAGACACATCAATCTTGTCTGGCTCTCTTGCCTTGATTGCCAACGTCCCCAACTTTGATTGTTCGTTCACCGTCAACGAACAACAGTCGAGCCTGCAGGTCTCGAGCACCTATACCATCTCGCTTGCGAACATCCAGAACCTCACCGATGTGCGTTCCTTTTTTTTTTTTTTTCCCTCGCCCTCATCATCTCCCACCTTTCTTCACTCGGTTTCGGGTTCGATATGCTCAATGGATGTGTGTCATACAGGTCTATGCCTCGACTCAGTTCGAGGTCAAGGCGGCTGGTTCTCCTTATCCCACGTCCTCCGCATCTGGTAGTGCAACTGGTACCAGCACTGCAGCCTCGGCGTCGTCGACGTCTTCGAGCAAGACCGGGGCTGCTACTGCCAACTACATCCCTGTTGGCATGAGCATGGCTGCCGCCCTCGTCCTCGGCCTCGTTGTCGCGTGACAGAGTGTCGTCACAAGCGTGGGAGAGGGCGTTGATGCACACGGGTGAAATGCTACCAGCCGTGGTCACGGACTTGTCTTGTGTGTTTTGATGCGCGTCATAGACTCTTTGAGTATAAGACACTCTGAACGCTTATCGTATACCCTATGCAGAGATGTCACCATTTCTTTTTATCTTTTTTTCCTTCTTCTCTGAATAATGGAGGGTATTGTTGGCTCTTACTTTTCTACCTGTTGTTCATGTTGCGATGTGGATGTTACCTTGGCAAGAGAATCATGTTTAGACTTGCCCATGATGTTATGGGTATTATCTATCTACTATCATGAGTTGCTGTATTTCCGCATAGGATAGGTGTCGAGTGAAGGATACTTAGTGTGGTCTGTTAGTATATGCCATGATCTCTGGTGTTCACATCTGGCCCCTTGATGAATCTCACCAGAGCCAAATGCTAATTTGCTGTATGGATACAACGAGAGATCGCACTGTCTCAACAGTTATTGTTGTTCTCGATATCGCTGCTTCATCGATGCGGGACAAAGCTCCCTGCGATCAATCTTGATGGGAACAGGACCGATCTGAGTAGTCACAGAATGATGGCGTAACATTGTACACGTTGAATGTATGCTGACATTATGTCGCTCCCTCCACCTAGGCGTACCTAAACAGTACCAGACCTGACGATCGTGACCTTTTTGCTCGTTTGCCCGTTTTGAGACCCAACTTTCTCGACCGCCTTGACGATCTCCAAACCCTCAACAACTTCACCTACAAACAAGTTAATCTCGAGACCGACATCCTCTCGTACATGGATGACATACCGAACACGACGTGCTTGCCATCGAGCCAAGAGGTGACGACGGTAGTGACAAAGAACTGCGAGCCATTGGTGTTGGGGCCCGCATTCGCCATCGAGAGCAATCCAGGCTTGGTGTGCTTCAACTGGAAGTTCTCGTCTAGATTAACGAGCATCATGATGTGAGATCTCCATGGACCACAGCCTCTCAACGTTGGAAAACGCAATCACCGTCAAACTTGTTGCCATAAATGGATTTACCGCCCGTGCCGTTTCCTTTTGTAAAGTCGCCGCCCTGGAGCATGAATCCGGGAATGACGCGGTGGAACGCGGAGCCCTGGTAGCCAAAGCCGTGTTTGCCTGTGGCGAGCTCACGAAAGTTCTTGGTCGTCTTTGGCACGACCTTGTCATAGAGTTCAAAGACAATACGTCCGGCGTCTTTGCCGTCGATTTGGATGTCGAACTAGGGGGGGGGGGCAGATGACTCAGTGTGCGATCGAGAGGGATCAGTAAGAGGAGATACGCACGTATACGTCTGACATGATGGATCGAGAGGGAGAGAGATCACGCAGCACGGTCGTGTTTTAACAGGAGTCTCTCGGACGATGCCGGGCTTGATCTCACCCCCAAATCAAATGATCAGGAAAAAAAAGGGTGAAAAAAAAAACAACATTGCGCATGACAAACGAGAGACTGCGCCAGCCTGGCGTATGTTCGACCCTCGCGGCGATGACACCCGCTCAATTGAAGTGAAACAGCGGGCGTGTACTTCCGAGTCCCTGCATTATGTAGACGTCCAGGTCGACCCATGGTTATCTGTGGTTACACATCGATCAGATAACACCCCGGATCGATCCGTATCCCGTTTCACACTTTGCACGGGAACGGAGGTCATCTGAATCTTGCGCGTGACTTGTTGAGAATTCTAGAGTACGAGGTGTTATCGAGCACACTATCGAGCTCCACACTTATCTGCGGCTTATGTAATCATCTATGCTATCTTATCATCACTGATTAAATTATCCTCCTTCTGTCTTCTTCCTGGATCTTCCTGTTTCTCGTATTGGATTTGCTTTTTGTATGCGCGCCCGATTATTAAGAATGTTGTACAAATATATTTGAACTCCATTCCTCTGATGAGTCCTTGTTGTACTACGATAGGATTATTGTCAGGTAAGTGATAGTCAATCGTGCCCGACACATGCTCGTACAGATTTCCGCTACCAAATAATCAACAGCGCAAACTAACACTGGTCTACTTTCCTACACTTGGGCAACATTTTCCTGTGTGCCGATCAGTACTGTACTTGTAACTCCAGATTCAAAACTATTAGGCGGTACCTGCCTGCGTTCTCGACATGTGAGCACTATGTAGAACGTAAAAGTGTCGCGTTGCAGAGTTCTCGTATAACGAAAGACGACAAGATAAACAAGTCCGATTCTACTGCTCGATCAAGCATGCACTACCCGACATCGCACTCACACCCGCACCTCGACGATGCACCCAAACACCTTCCTCACACTCCTTGCCTACTAAAAGTAAAATTAAAGCCACGAAAACGCAACGTTAGCACAGCGCAACCTTAAACACGACAACGAACCGCTTTCATGCACGCCTGGGTCGTGGGATAGCGCTTGCAGACGTCGTCGATATCGATCTGCGCCACGTCGTCCTCGTCCTCGTTCACGAGCGTCATGTCGGAGTCCATCACGAGGATTTCCTCGATCTCTTCTTCTTCTTCCTCCTCGTTTTCTGCTCGCGCTTCTGCCGCGACACGTCTCGTAAGTGGATCGACCTTGGCTCTTATGATGGCCTCGTCCCCTTGAGACAGATGGTTCACAGACTTGGACGAACGCGGTCCACATTCGATGTCGTCAACCAGCTTCTTGCTCGCCATCGGTGGGGGTAGGTAAGTGATAACACGGCGCACCTCGGTCGCCCGCGCCGGCGCTGGCGCAGCAAGACCGAGGAGCGGGAGACGAAAGTGCCCAGACTGCTTCATCCCACTGGGCTTTGGTTTTGCTGCTCGCTTGGTCGGCGCACCCCTCTTTCGCCTGGTTCGGCCCAGCGTCGACCAATCGCCGTCGGGATCGTCGTCTTGCCCAAAGGCATAGGCGGTGGGACAGCGACCAGATGCGGACGCGGGAGCAGTGGGAGGTCGTGGTGCAAGAACGCGTGGTGTTTTGCGTGGCGGGGTAATAGGTTCGGGCGAGGCCAGGCGCTTGTGTTTAGGTTCTGGGGTCCGTGTATGTGGTGAATCGGTGGCGTCGTGCCGAGGTTCGGGCAATAAAGGAGGAACCGGAGGAAGAGGTCCGTGATCGAGAGCAATTGATAACCACTTTGGTGGCGTTCCATGACCCGTGTTATCTGGCAGCGGGCAAGCAGAAGAGAGGGCATTGTTGGTCTTTGTGGGTCGGCTGTTCATACCCACGACGAGTGCAGGTCCAGGTGGTGGTGGTGATGATGGGCGCATGGTATGCGCTGAGGGACAAGGAGCACCTCGATACACTTACCAGGTGGCAGGGCTAAAGAGAACCTTACCTGAGACATGTGCATGAGCATGCGATCGAGGCCCGGGAGAACTGTGGTAAGGCGTGGTACGGTCTCCGATGGGTGGGGCTAGGGACGACCGTGCGCCAAGTTTGATCCGACTGGGCGTGAATGGACGAGGAGCATTGAACTGGCCAGCAACGGTGGATGTATGCGTGGATTTTCGCAATTTAAGGGCTTCTACTTCACAAGTTGTGGATCCAGACTGTGGTTTGTGGGCAGCCAAGAGTTGAGGACGCGAGCGGCCCTGTGCAAGGTCCCTGTTCTGCGGGTTGTCGCAACCCTGGCGAGGCTTGGCATCAGAATTTGTGGCGAAAGTATGAGGATCATCCCCAAGATGGGGCCTGCCGTCGCGTACGACAGGCAGGTCCCCGCGCGTTCCTCGTTTGGCCTGTTTTTTGAATGCTTCGACAATGGGCTTGGGCTGAGGCCTGGGGGACGACCGGGCTGGCGCAGGGGTCCGCACTGGTGCTGGATTTGGAGGGGGGGGACGAGATGCAGCGTTGATTCGTGCGATCCTCCAAGGATTGGGTTGGTACTCGACAGTCTCGTGCCTAGCTGCGAGGTCCATCTCACGGATCAGAAGGGTATCATTGGTCTCGGGTTTGGCGACTGCATTGGCATCGATGTCCGAGTCCGAGTCTGAGTCGGACACGTATCCGACACGTCTGTAGCTGGAAGACCACATGTGGAGAGGGTCGCTGTGCAAGCGGTTGTTTGGCAAGGGCCTTGAGACCAAACAACTTGAAGCCGCGTTGGGTCATAGTACTTACTATTTGGATGCACGTTCGATGGTCAGCATCTTCAAGAGCTGCGTCGTCTGAGTGCTTTGCCAGCATCTGAGTCGACCGCAGGGCCAGATTACACAATGCGGCTAAGAACTCGTTGGCAACCCGAAATGAGCTTGTCGTAATGACAGGGTCGAGGATAAGCGGCGTTAAGGAGGAGTATTTGAAGAGTCGTTCGTCCGTTCTAGCTCCCCGCGATCCTTGCCTTTTTCTTTTTTTTCCCTTTGCTTCATCATGTGGACGGACAGCCTGGTCGCGCGTTTCAACCACAAACGGTCTTCCACTTTTTTTGCGCAGGGGGCTCCGCTCATCCCCCGCATGGGATCTCGGCCAATAAGCACCATGACGCTTGACCCGGTGCCAGATCTTGAACGAAACAGCGACGACCAACCACGACCGTGCGATTCGCCCGTTAATTGCGCAGAACAAGTTCCCGCACCCCCAATTAGCCAGCCGGTCTTGCCCGTCACTGCCACCACCGTGGACGAAAAGCAAACGGGTGAAAAGCCCACACCCCAAGTCGCACCCAAGAACGACACTTCCCTCGCACAAGTTACCCGCGATATCGAATCAGTCCAGCGCTTAGGCATGAGGAGCATCAGATCTTTTTTCATGGAGGAGATCGACACGACGCAGGCCGCTGCACCATTGACGGCCTATTGCTTCATGACTGGCTTCATGTATGTCCTTTGCCCTTCTTGTCTCGCCTCTTGTTCACTCGACGACTTCTAGTGATGCAGTATCTTTTTCTGCGATATTCGTTTGGTGTGCTTTCCAGACAGGTAATTCAGTACAAGTACGTCTCCTCAGCATCTCTCGGCCAACCCGCTGACACCGCGGCAGCTTGCACTAGCCCTTGCACGTCTCTTCAACGGCCAGCACGATACCTCCTTTCACATCGCCGATCAACAAGCCCTTTGCTCCCTGCTCTGTTTCGTCTTTGGTGCCTTCATCGGACGTATCGGCGATAAGATCGGCTGCAAGACCCGCGCATGGATGACGTTGGGCACCCTTATCCAAACCCTCTTCACCTTGGGTGGCGCCATCACCATTTGGCAGAGCGGTTCCGGCAGCGTCGCTGACAACCGCGGCGACCCCGCTTGGAACAATACCCTCTCCTTTGTCACCATCGGGTTCATCAGTGCCAGTATGGGTCTTCAAGGTATCATGGGTAAACGTCTCAATACCCAGTTCACGACGACCGGTACGTGCCCCTCCTTTTTTAGCCCCATCCACACGATCGATCAGCTGATCACGCTTTTTCTTTTGCGTGTACAGTGGTCCTCACGACGACCTGGTGCGAGCTCATGACTGAACCCCAACTGTTCAATTTTCGTCGTCTCGTTATTGCACGCGATCACAAGGTTATGGCCATCGTCTTCCTCTTCATTGGCGGCTTCATCAGCCGTGCGATCCTCGACAAGATCGGGTCTGCAGGCACGCTCGGTGTAGGGGCTGGCATCCGTCTCATCATCACCCTCTGGTGGTTCCTCATTCCTGCCAAGAAAGCCGCGCAGAAATAGGGGTAGAACGCCCCATCACGCTTGGTGGCTTTCGCTGTGAGCATGAGCGCGACCACTGAGTGTGTGTTTATACCATAAACAAGCACACATCGGAGAGGAGGTAGTGTGCATGCAGGATCGGTGTTAACGGTCATGGTCTGTCCCAAAGGACGAGCGATGTTTCAACATGAATGTAGACGAAACCAAGACGACGCACGACATAACGCCGTGCTCAATTCGTGAAATTTATAGATATTATAATGACGTTGCATATACCATAAGTCCTTTACATCAAACGCATGTTTTCTTTACGTGCAAGTTCATATAGAGAATCAATTACATAGACGATGTTTTCGTGGTTCCATTCTTTGCAGGCGTCCGTCTCTGGGGGTTTGTTCAAGGTCAAGTGAAGCCAACTGGCCGTGCACAAGTCTTTGGAATCTGGCCGCTGTTGGTAGTCTCACAGGGAACTTCGTTGTAGCATCGCTACGGTCGCAGGATGTCAAACCAGCACGTTGTGAGGCAGGCCTCTTGGGAATCTGAGGCTGCTGACGCTGAGAAGCCAGTCCTGGGTCGATAGGATTCAGAGTCCAGACGTTCGAGGAACCACATTGCGTCTGGCCTGGGGAAACTAGGTGGGTCGGCCAAACTCGAGCTAGCTGCATGCATAGAATGGTCCACGCGCACCTGCACAGACATTTGTTTGCTGTAGACCCTGCCCCGAAGCTCCACCATAGGTATGAACATACAGCCCTCTTCACTTCCGAGTTACTGACCCCTTCTTTGCTATGCAAGAAGTTCGACAATCAACACGCATGCACTGGCGTAGACACGTGTCCGAGTCGCCGATTTACGGCCACATAAAAGGGACCCTCCGCACGGCACCTGTTCCAGTTCTTTCCTCCTTCCTCCCATGAACGTTGCTGGCTCTTCCCGAGTCCCGCCCCCTGCGCGACTCGCGTTGAGAGGGAGAGTCGAAAGTACTTATGAAGCAGAACTGCTAGAATTCTTGCGCGAGCTCGGTCTTGACGAGCTGGACCGCATCCGGACACACTTTATACACAGAACGCATGCTGGCGATGCCTTGTCGGATTATGATGTGGCTCTGAACGATCTGTTGCAGCAAGCACGTGGGTTGGCGCAGCGGCTCGCTCCTGGAGAGGATATCGCCGTTCAGAGGCCTCGGCCAAACAGTGATGGGTAAGTAGGCTCACTGCCTTGGTCCAGTTTAGTTGATGGAGGGTCCACCAAAGGTCGGCGAGTCGGCGAAATAGTGGTCAACAACGTGGAGAGCAGGCGGCTAGGTAGGAGCAATGTGTCTTGCCCTCCAACAACGTTCGACCGTTTCTGTCACATAGAAGTGAACCCCCACCAATCCAGAGGTGGGGAGGGTGGCTCTCCTCCATGGTGGGTGGGTTATTTGGCTTAAAGCCGTTGTTCAAGCCTGGCCCGACAAATACAAGTACGAGTGCCGCTGTGCCGAGAGCTTTGCTGGTCATTTGGTATGTCCAACTTGGCCCTTTCATATCTGCAGCTCTTTGCTGAGGGGGTTCGCTGTCGGCAGTCCAACTGGTCACAACTGTGTCGTCTGCCAGGAGTCTATCTATGGCAAAGAGATTAGAGCACCCTGTGGCCACTACTACGACATCGCCTGCGTCACGAAATTATTCCAGTCTGCAGCCAGAGACGAAACGCTCTTTCCTCCTCGCTGCTGCAGACAGAACATTCCCATGACCCAGGTGCAACCCCACTTCTCACGGGAACTCGTCACAATATTCCAGCAAAAGCGAGTCGAGTTTAGCACCCTCAAACGTGTCTATTGCTCCTCTCCTACATGCAGCCGCTTCCTGGGACCCCACTCGGACGGCATTGGCAAAGTGTACACATGCCCGGGATGTGCAAGACGGACGTGTGCCAAGTGTCGCGGGAAGCACAGCTTCAGCTGGATGCTCTCATGGATGCACGCTTGCCGTCCCGATGCAAGTACATCCCGAGTCCTCGAGGTCGGCCGCACCGCTGGGTGGGTCCGCTGCCCCGGCTGCTCCCACATGATCGAGCGCCGCCAGGGGTGCAACCACATGACGTGCCGCTGCCACACCGAATTTTGTTACCACTGTGGCGTGCGCTGGAAGGCGTGCACATGTGCGCAGGGGAGCGTACCTTCACGCTCATCTATGACACCCACACCTACGCGTATTTTCTGTATCCGTGGACGTTTGCATTTACTTGTATGCTTGATCCTCGCCCTTGTCCTTGTTTTTCTCGCATCCCATGTCTTGGTGATCAGTAGTCAGGCTTGTCGTATTACTCTCCCTCCACCCTTCCCTCAGCCGTCCTGCTTTCAAGCTCCACCGAAGGGGAGATCTCGTTCCTCCTTTTACATACGCTGACTCGTTCCATTTCACACTAGGTGGGTGAGTACTAAATGCATCCCTAAATCATGAAATCGATACAATGACAATCCGACGTTTCATCCCATGTCCATCCCCAACGCAGCGATATCACTTTCCAAACAACCAACTCAAAAATCCTTTTTTACCATGCGCTTCCTCCATCTCATCGATATACTTGACCCGAAGGGACCCATGCGTGGCCTCCAGCTCGACCAGATCACCCTCCCACGCGTCCTCCCCCAGTGCCTGGAAATCGCCGATAAAGTACCGGCGCGTGTCGTCGATCTGACTGAGCTGTGTCGCGTTTTCGACGAGCGTGTCGCTGAGGGAGATGCTACCATGACGTGTAGAGAGGGACAAGAGGCCATGGAAAGACCGCGGCACGGCAAAGCGGATCGTCCCGTGGTCAGCACGTGCCGTCAGCAAAAACGGCGCTGCGTCGTCGAGGGTATGCTAGTATGCGCGCGCGTCAGGCATGGTAACGCGCCATCAGAGGCGAACAGGAAAAACAAAGGACAGACCACTTGAGCACGGATCGACCCATGGTCCGAGGTGAGCGCGATGGTCGTGCGACGGGGCTTGTCTGCACCGATCGCGCTCTCCGGGTGTTGTGAAGAGGGAGAACCTAGGAGCCATATGTCGGCGGTTACGGAACTATTTTGGGATCTACTTTGTGATCTCAGATTGAGATTCTTGCGATCGTCTTCGGTTTCGTCTTGTCGGAGAGGAGGTAACACGGACGACGGGATGCGAATGGACGGATCGATGACGAATTCGCCGCGGATGCTGCTGTCTGAGTTCGAGAGCGATAGAAAGTTGGTGGGTTTGGACTTGTAGGTGGGAGCCGAGGATAAGGTACTCCCACTGGCGATGGGTGGGGAGTACGACGGGGGAGGCTGGTGCAGCAACACGTTTAATCGATGCCGTGTCTAGTACTCTCGTGGTGTAGTGCGGCGTACCTCGTTGGGATTTACATCATGGGTTTGTTCATTTTGAACCTTTTGGTCTCCGGGCGTGACGAGCATGGCAGGCAAGTCGTGTTGAAGGGGGAAGAAGATTACATCTTATTTGATGGCTGCGGGTTCAGATGCACTGCCATGCAAGACTTTGCATGCTCACGGTCATGATAGAAGCTCTCTTGAATAAAATTTCTTTACCCCCACGTGTCGCCGATTTACGGGCATATAAAATGGGGACCTCCTCGTGCTAGCGCCTATTCGCAGTTCTTTCCTCCCTCTCCCATGAACGTCGCTGGCCCTTCCCGAGTCCAGCCCTCTGGGCGACTCGCATCGAGGGGGAGAGTCGAAAGTACTTATGAAGACGACTTGCTGGGACTCTTGAACCAGCTCAGTCTCGACGAAATGGACGAGATGCAGTCATTTTTTACACTCAGAACGCGTGCTGGCCATCCCTTGTCGGATCACGATGTCGCTATGAATGATTTGTTGCAGCAAGCGCGTGCACTGGCTGTTTTAAACCAGGATAGGGCATTGGCGCAAAGTATCGCCACCGGAGATGTTACTGTCCAGACGCCGGCACAGAGACCAGTGCCAGCTGTTCCTTGGCCAAACGGTAATGGGTGAGTGGGCCTGCTGCCTTAGTTTGACATCAATTGAGGGTGTGTATACCAAAGGACGGCGGCTCAGCGAAACGGTCGTCAGCAACCTGCAGGGCGGCCTGTTGCAAGGCTGCCTGTTGCAAGGGGGCCTGTTGCAAGGTAGGAGCAGTATGCTTTGCGCTCGTATAATGATCAACCCTTTGGATCACATAGAACCGCTCCATCTCAGACGTGGGGACGATGGCTCTCCTCCATGGTGGATTGGGTATGGGGCGCGGAGCCCGTATCCAAGCCCTACCCAACCAATGCTGGTACTGCCGTGCCGAGGATCCCGGTGGTCAATCGGTCTGTCACTTCAACTTTTCTACATTCACGCTCTTGCTGAGAGGTGTCCTTACCTGCAGTCCGACTGGTCATGACTGTGTAATTTGTCAGGATCCCATCTATGGCGCAGAAATCCGCGCTCCCTGTGGTCACTACTATGGCATTGACTGCATCAAGGATCTATTTCAGTCTGCAACACGAGACGAAACACTCTTTCCTCCTCGCTGCTGCAGGCAAAACATCCCCTTTGTTCAGGTTCAACCTCATCTCTCACAAGAACTCATCACCACGTTCCAGCAAAAGCAAGTCGAGTTTGGCACCCTCAAACGTGTCTACTGTTCCTCTCCCACATGCAGCCGCTTCCTTGGACCCATCTCAGAAGGCTTTTTTGATAGTAAAGTGTATACCTGCCCCGCACCGGGGTGTGGAAGGCGCACATGTGGCAGGTGTCGCGAGCAGCACAGCGGCGACTGGGCGCACGCCTGTCGTCCCGATACCGACGCTGCCCAAGTCCTCGAACTCGGCCGTGCCGCTGGCTGGGCCCGCTGCCCAGGCTGTTCACAGCTGATCGAGCTCCACGTCGGTTGTTTCCACATGACGTGCCGGTGTCGCACCGAATTCTGCTATCTCTGTCGCGCGCGGTGGAAGACGTGTCCGTGTCCGCAGTGGGATGAGCGGCGGTTGATGGTAGCCGCGGAGGAGAGGGTGGATGCGCAGCTTGGTGTGGGTCGGGCACGGGGTGCGCGACACGATGTACCTCTCGTTCCCGTCCCCGTTCCCAATCCAATTGTCATCCCGGCGAACCGCGCGCCCGCGCCCGCACCTGCACCTGCGCCTGCACCCGTTCCAGCACAGAGGCCAGTACCAGCGCGGCCTGTGGCACCACCACGACCTCTAGCTCCAGGTGTAGAAACACGATTCCCCCCACCTACCCCCGCACGCACGCCGACAGCCTCCAGCTCGGCAGTACGACCCGCAAGTACCCCCTTAACGCCATTAAGAGAGGGAACGAACCACACGCTTGAGGGCTGGCGGAGTAGGTTGGCTGGGTCGTCGACAATACCAACCAACACAGGTACCGCTGCACAGACATCGGCATCGGGATGGAGATCAAGTATGGCATCAGTAACGACATCGGGAGTGGCATCGGGGTCATCTTCGGCGTCGCCGACCGCATTAGCATCGGGATCGGGATGGAGAGCAAGAATGGCATCAACAACGCCGTCGGGATTAGCATCAGGACCAAGGTTGACGAAGACGTCGACACCATCCGCTACGCGACCCAAGTCCATACATAATGATAATGTGGACCAAATGCGTCAACGTCTCGTCCGCGAGATGATGGATCGACTGCGTGAAGACCACGAATGCGACCACACGCGATGGCGCTACCGCCACGGGGGCGGTGTCTGTCAGACTTGCGGACACCATTTGCCATTGTATCTCTTTGTGAGTGGTGTGATCTGCGTGGCTCGATTGTTGTGCATGCTCACAATGATGACGTTGGTTCTTGTTTACAGCGATGCCAGGGTTGTGAGATGTTGGCGTGTAAGCGGTGTAAGTGCAATCGTTTGTGAGGAGGTCGATGGAGGTACTATGGCGCTGGACGCGCTCCAATCAATGGTTTGTGTTTCCAGATCACCTTATCTTGACAAGACATCATATGTACATAAGAACGAACAAGTAGACTCGGTTTATTGCAATTGTTTTCGGTGTGTCGTGCCGCCGTGCCGCCGTGCCGTGACACCAATTTTCATTTTGAACATCGTTCTATTTTGTAACGTACACCATCCTACTTGCGATGTGCGGAACTGCCACGACCAGCCTGGTAGCCATCATCCCGAGGTCCTGCAAGGGTCGGACTGAGAGCGGACTTTAGGAAAGTTGCCGAGTTCGTCGCAGCGACGAACGTCGGGGCTTGTCAGGTCGGTACCTGCTTCGCAATGCATGGCGTTCCGAGTAGTCTGGCTCCGGGCCGAAGAACTGAACGCTTCTTACAGGCAAACCCGGATCAGTGGGTTCGTGGATGCTCAGATCATTTTCTCGGTGGGGGGATCTGGTTGAATGACAAGTCTGGTACAGTTTGCCACCTCTATAGAGACTTGGCGAGCAAGCGGTGGTATATCCGCGGTCTCCCACTCCATATTGGCAGTGTCTTGGATCAAAGTGTCGTCGCGCCACGTCCGCGGGAGTTGGTCGATTTCGCAGTCGTACCTTCACTGGCAAGGTCTTGTGGTCGCATGCCAAGCCAATCTCAGTGAACGTCACGTCATTCACAGGGACCTCGAACAGCGTTTTGGATCGACGACCAAACCACTGGACTAATCGCTTGAACGTTTGAACGTTTAAATGGTGGTTGTTCAGACCGTTTCTGAAATGCTTACCCCGTACCGGAAGAGAAGTATTCGCATCTGATGATACAGTTAAACCTACACCCCTTCTGGCGGCCCTAGCAGCCAAATTGTCAATCAAATGGGATATGGTTTATAGGGAGCATAGGTAGTCGACTGCAACACTCATACCAGACCAAGTTAGCCACGGCCCAAGGACTGTGAATTGTGCGAATTAATATGTCGAGTCTTGCCGATTTTCCGTTGGGTTCTATTCTCTGAGGCTGAGTAAGAAGACGAGCGATCATGATTGAATTAAGCACCTCGCCCGGTGCCGCTGGCCTTGCCTCGACATCTCACGGTCTTGTGCGCGCTTCTTGTAGTCGATCGAGAAAGGGCCATCGTCGAATCTTGTCAGAGTCATGAACACGCCGCAACTTGAAAAGACTTGCTAAACCCCGCTGGCCAGGAAAACATGTCCAAGCTGTGGGAAGCCCGAGGAACCATGCTTGGATGGAGTAAGACTAATCCAACGTAGACAACACTAGGTTAGTCACGGCCTTTGCAACGCCCGCTGAATGTCCATTTTCTTTGACCCCATTTTCAGGTAACTTTTGCAGGAAAACGGCTGAACACTTGAAATATTACCCGCGAAATTACTTACAGGAACAAGCCGTTTTGGTCGCTTTCCGGAAGCAAGTGTTCCCGTCGGACCAAACATTACGGCCTGTTCCTGGACCTGTTCCTAGGACGTCTAGTTCGAGGACGAAGGGATCTACTCAGTATCATGATGATAAAACTGCCATGCACCTTTTTCCGCCTCGTGGGTTCTTGATCCAGGGGGAGCACAGCCACAGTGACAGACAAACACGGGGCGTGGCGGCAATTCAAGGCACCATCATCCAGTGGCTCCTTCCACGTGAGTCAAGTCAATTCGCTCTATCAATCTCTGGATTTAACCCTTGCCCCGTACTACTCTGCAGTTTAATACTCGACAACATGAAACGACGTTTCAATTTGATCTAAACTCGACTAGCTCAACAAATTCTTGTATGGCGCTTTAGTTTCCTGAGTTTTCCTGAGTTTGTCTCACGCTTTCGTCCCATGACCTGTCTCGATCTAGGTTTGGATATTTAATCATAACCAGTAAGTAAGTAATGGTTCAAGCTTTGCCTAAGAATCATAATGGATGTTTCGGAGATACGCCATTCTCTGAGAACTACATATCATCGCTGGACCTCGTCATTTGTCCCCGAGCATAAAGGGACGGGTGTCAGCGACGATTCAACATTCTATCCCCCATCTATCTGCAGTCATGGCGCAGCCTTCCCCCTTGCTTGATTCCCTTCAACGAGTTATCGCCCACAGATACAAGGGGACGGGGGGCATGGGAATACGCTATATCGACGATCCACTTCCATCACAAGCTCCCGATTTCTTCTCAAGCGACTATCTATCCCTGGCCACAGATGACTCTCTCAGAGAGATTTTCTTGCGCAAAATTCAAGAAGCGCCTTCTGGTCATTTATTTGGGTCCACGGGCTCCCGTCTCCTGACGGGGAACTTGTCGGAGATAAACGCACTCGAGAGCACGCTTAAACATTTCATGGGAGCACCCTCCGCGTTGCTCTTCAGTTCCGGCTTCAGCGCCAACTCGGCATTTCTTGCCCATGTTCCACAGGAGAACGACGTCATCGTCTATGATGAATTGATCCATGCGTCTTGCAGAGAAGGCATCCGGTTATCATCCTGTGCCTCTTATAGCTTTTCCCACAACTCTGTGGCTTCCCTCGAGGAATTCCTCCTCGGCGTCCTGCAGAAACATCCACAGGTTACTCGAGGGACGTCGACTGTGTTCGTCGTAGTGGAGAGTCTGTATAGTATGGATGGCGATTTCTGTCCTCTATCAGAGATCGTGGAACTCGTCGAGGCCCTTGTCCCTGCCGGGCACGCACACATTGTCGTCGACGAGGCTCACACGTCCGGAATATGCGGACCCAACGGGACCGGGTATGTCTCGCACCTAGGTTTGAGCGATCGCGTTCATACCAAACTCCACGCATTCAGTAAAGCATGGGGATTCCATGGAGGTATGTACTCGTTATCCCTTGGGGGGAATGACACTAAACGATGTGGGTCCTTGGTGCACAGCCGTTTTATTGACCTCGCCGGTCATCAAGGACTATTTAGTTAATTTCACAAAGGGCATCATGTTCTCGACGGCGATGCCATACACCGACGTTTACGCACTCGAAGCATGTCTCAGTGTGGTATCAAGCACACGTGGCCAAGAGGTAGGGTATGGGTCGATTTCTGGCCATGTATACGCTCGCTGATTCCGAGCGCGTCACTCCCTTCGAAGCTTCGGCAACGTTTAAACCACCTCTGTCGTTATGCACGAGAAAAGCTCTTTATCACGCTCAAACACATCCCCAAGACCATCCTGGCGGTAGACGAACCCAATGCCACTACTGCGCCCTCTGATCGTGACTTGTGCTCGCCGATCATTCCAGTGCTCACACCGCATGCAAAAAGCCTGGGGGAGTACCTGCTACAGAGGGGATATGCGGTTACACCACTGCCCTATCCGATCGTAAACAGTTCGAGAATCCGCGTCACCATTCATACAGGGAATACTGAAGAGGAGATCGATTCATTCATCGGTGCACTCGTAGCTTGGGCGAAACGGCTTGAAGAGAGAGTATCACTACGTTCAGAGAGTATTACCCGAAGCACGGGAGCAAGTGGGTCGTATGCGCAGGCGAAAGCTAAACTGTAAACGCATGCACGAACTAGTGTAGGTTCAAGGACAAAGTTGCGGGGCTCGGTGTATGTACGATAGAGCATAACGCTGGATAGACTTAGTTTACGTTGCATATGACTGACATGACATTATGGTTTTCAATAGCATTCTACTACACTGCTGATCTTGTTCTGTCGGTGATCCAACGGAGGCGCGCGCGGAGAGACGTGCGGACTCGATTTAGAGATACATAGTATGGTTTCGTCACCCACGACTTACTCCTCCCCCTCCCCCTCCTCCTCCTCATACTCCCCTTCCTCCTCATACTCCCCTTCCTCCTCGTACTCCCCCTCCTCCACGTACTCCCCCTCCTCCACGTACTCCACATACTCTTCCCCCTCCTCCTCCACATACTCCACCTCTACCTCCCCCTCCCCTTCCTCCTCGTACTCCCCCTCCTCCACATACTCCACATACTCTTCCCCCTCCTCCTCCTCCTCATACTCCCCTTCCTCCTCGTACTCTCCCTCCTCCACATACTCCACATACTCTTCCCCCTCCTCCTCCACATACTCCACCTCCCCCTCCCCCTCCACACACTCCACCCCCTCCTGCTCCACATACTCCACTCCCTCCTCCTCCACATACTCCCCCTCCCCCTCCCCCTCCCCCTCCTCCTCCACATACTCCTCCCCCTCCTCCTCCACATACTCCTCCCC